>APFE031247214.1:165679-194953 GCA_000404065.3 Pinus taeda | reverse complement strand
GCCCCCCAGGCAGGGGTTTGCGGTTACCTCCCACAAAGCTAAAAATATACAAAAAATTGCCTTGTAAAATATTGGAATTTCGTAGCGAATTTGTGTTGTTCATTAGACAGATGATTTGATGGTAGAAGTTATGTTAGTTTAGTGTTTTTTCCCTAGGAGGTAACCCTTGGTTTATATGAGGCAATTTATTGTGGTTGTGTATCATTATTCTGAGCAAGAGAGAGAGAGGAGGTTATGTGAGAGCGAAGAGCAAATTCTAATGGAGGTGTTGTAGGTCGTATCTCTTCATTTTGTTGGCAAATATAGAAGGGAGGACTAGCTACTTCTTTGTGGAAATAGCCTAAATTGCGTGAACCACATGTATGTGTGTCTTTCTTATTTTATTCATTTTTGTATTTATATTTCTGCAATATTTTATGTATTTCATTGTTCCATTAATTAAATTTTAACAAAGAACTAGGCTATGGAATAGGAGGTGGGACATAATAAGCCCCAAGCAATGTGGAATCTTTGTAGACACTAAGGGATACATTGGTAAAATTAGAGGTGTTCCTGTTACCTTCCATTGATGAAATGATGTTTTGAGGTGAGTTTTGAGGCTGAGGGTCATAATAAGTCAGGAAATCAATGGTGAAAATCTTTCCATTATTGGGAAATAACATCTTATGAAAAACAAAAGATGCGATAAATGACATGGTGTACATGTAACTATGACCAAGAAAGAGGTTATAATCTAAAGGGGTGTTGATAACTTCGATATCAATCATGACCATCTTGCCAATTAGAATTATGGGGAAATTCTAATATAAACCAATAGGCTATAAGGGGTGACTGTGTCATGCATGAAGAGTGATGGTTGATGGTGACATTTTGGGAGAACCAAGTTTCTTCGAGACACTATCATCCATCAAACAAGTGGAGGCATCTTCGTCCACTATAAATTGTTGAACATTGGCCTTTTTTTATAGAGACTAGTTTTTGGAAAGCAACAAAGGAGAGAAGAGGGGGATGATCTACCTTATCAATGTTAAAGATGATCATATGATCATCTAAAGGATCCATAATGCCCAAAGAAAACAATAGATTTTTTTGTTAAGATGGGAACTTATGGAGTACTTCCAACATTAATATGGTGGTAGGATATTTAACCAAGTCATCTACTATACTATAGGTGTGGGAAGCTAAAGAATTAGCAACATTTCAATGCAATGGACCTTTGGTGATATCTAGATGAACCTATGCCTTAGGATAAGGGATCTATAAGTTACCATTTGGTGACAAAACAAGCTTAGTGGAAACTTTGGGTTGAGAATTAGTTGTTGAATTATCAAGATGGTTATCATATTGGTATTTCCAAGTTTGGAGGTTGATAGGTTCAGAATGCATAATGATAAGCTAATAATTTCCATTCCCATGTTATGTAGGTTGAGGACCTAAAGGATTTTGGCCATCTCGCACAACCACATATCCTTGGTGAGGGAATGGGTTAGTAAGAACTCTTGGCTACATGGAAGCAGGAGGGAGTTGAGTGATAGGTTTCTTCCCTCAAGAGGTAGATTCCTGAGCTTCCCATGCCTAACACATATGAGGGAGAACGGGAATTCATGAGTATAATGGTCATAAGTCCCACAACAAGAACAAGGTTCATGTATTCTAAGGACCTTATTTTGCTTGTTTTGTCTACCTTGTAGCTGGGTTACAAGATTGGATTGATCACCCTTATTGGAATTAAGTTGTCTACCTTCATTGCCTTTATTACACGCAGATGGTTGATTCATTCCCTTGTTTCTTCTCTTGGGGTTGGGGGGAATGATAACACTCTGTTGAGCATATGCTTAAATTTGTGGAGCTAATTTTTGTTGTGACAAAGAGGGTTGAGGCATGGGAGGTTGAGGTGTCAATGTCGTTTGTGTTGGAGCACTAGGTGGTGCATATGGGTAATATGGGTTTGCGATAAGATTTTGGTAACCAGGTTGAGAAATAGTTGGTTATGACATCAGTTAATGCGAATGAAAATATGAATATGATGTGCTTATACCTTGGTAATAGTTGACAGATGAAGCATCAAGAGCAAGATAGGTGTAACTGGAACTGGCCCCCCTTGGGGTTGACCATAACTAGTAGGAGACTGAGAACATGGTGATGGGTGGGGGTATGAAAGAGATCCAATGATACCATTGAGGACATGAGATGCCTCTATTGTAGAAGCAACACCAAGCCTGGGAATATTAGGAAGGATGATATAAACATAACTTGACTAGGCTTATATCAAATCATATTTCACGACTATTTGGAGAGCTTCATCTTTAGTTTGTGTGAAGTGAGAGGTGACATCTTTAGCAATAGGGCCCAATAGTGTTCTAAAAAACTAGTCCATATAGACATGGTCCTTGAATTTAGAGGATTTACAAAGGCTCCTCTTTTTGCACCATTCTTATACATAGTCAGAAAGATGAGTGGCATAAATTTTATGAAAGGAAGTCAAAAGTTTGGTACCATTGCCACATCGAAGAGGTAATTGGAAATATGAAAGGAAGGAATTTGTAAGGTTCAAAAAGGTGGAATGAGAAGCATGTATTTGATTGGCATATCACTTGACAATCGCTCTAGGTAGAGTTTTTTTGAAGAGACAAAGTCGAATGAAGTCTTGATGGAGTTGAATGAGTACCACATGTGGAAAAATCAACATGATGGGTAGGGTATTCTCTAGAATTCCCTTAAAACTTGGGGATGTTTGAGGTAATTTTAGATGGAAGGGAAGGAAAATTTTTGTCATGGATAAGGGGGTCATTGATGAGTTGATTTAAGTTGGGGAGGCTCAAACCAACCATGTAGGGAAGAAGAGGTTAATTAGCATCCATACCTGAAGAGGTTATAATATTTCGGGCTTAAGGGTTACCCAGGTTATGCTCAATGTTACCACTTGGGTTACCACAATGCCCATTAGCACCTAACATGTTAGTAATTTCAGGTTAGGAGGATGAAGAATGATATGAAGAGCTAGAAGAATCAGAAGAACTAGAATTCGCATGCGGACTAGGAGGGGACTAGATCGAGGGAGAATGACTCTACGAGTAGGGGTGAGAGGATATCCTGAAGGAAACTGGGGGTGAAAGCAAAAAGGTATCCTAGACAAGTGCCGAGGGGGGCACAATGGTTTGAGTACAGAATAAGAACTGTGATGGCTAAAGGGTAATAAAGAGAGTAAACAAGCAACAAGAAAACACCTATTGTAGTGGTGCCAAGTGTATATTATCTATAATGATATGATACTCTAATCCCACCAAATATTTCCTATCAAATAAAAACGACCTCTAGCCTAAATTTTATCTAAATCCTCAAACCATTCCTAATTCTATTTGTTGAGGAACAAAGTCCCCTAGGGTCTTCGGTTAATACCCTAGTAGAGCGGGGGTTATCTACAAAGAAAAACAAGCATTCCATACAACCATGATACTAATATAAACAAAATACGCGAAGAGAGGTGCACCTGGGGGTCCTTTGTTTGGGTAGATCCAATCATGGTCCAAACCCTCTCAGAGTTCCTTTCGATCCTTCAACCTGCAAGGAAATCAATTCAAGGAAGCATAGCAGTATATGGACCAAGCATCATAAGGAAATCAACTTCATAGGATATTGAAAGGTTGTTAGTTATATAACTGAAACAACCATTCATATGTAAATCATAACATTGATATCATAAGCATTAAGAAGATTAATATCAGGAACATGACGAGTGTTTTTTTTATTATAGATAACTAAAATACAAAAATGAATGATTTCACCTGAGTATTCCTTTCATAGGCTCCAAGAGGAACTGTCCTTTAGATTCGTCCAATCTCAAGCCCTCAACAAACTCCTTCCATGACTCACTCAAAGATATCTCAACTAATGGAAAGACATCATATCTCAACTAATGTAATACCTTCATTCATTAATTAATTAACTCAGGTCACTCACGAGTGATTTTCAGATTAAAAAGAGTAAAGTGAACCAAGCAGTTATCTCATAAATCAATAAGCACAACCAAAAAATGAAATTACAACATCAAGTGAGCATGAAATTTAATGAATGAGGTCAAATAATAGTTAATTTTGAGTTTGTCAATCCACAAAAGTTAAGATGAATCACATCAAGGGAGAATATCACTTGATAGTGTCAAATAGGTGAAAATTATATAAGGAGGTGCAAGTTGCATTACACTAACACATAGGGTGAAAAAAAGAAATGAAATACTACTGGAATATAGGCTCATGCTTTGATATTGTACATTACACATGTAAATTGGATTCTGGAGGATGAAATATGATAGATCTAGCAATGATATTGCAGATTTGTAGTTGTAATGTTGATTTGGCCCAATAATAATACAAAAAAACTATTCGAAGGGAGATTTATTGTGTTATGTTCACGTGTATGGGCGTTTATGAGTCCATTTTTAAACTTTTAAAATTCAAATTTTATTCTTACTATATTTGTTACTTTCTTTCATGTCTATTTATTAAAAATCTAATCTGTAACACTTTAATGGTTGTTTCGATAACTAATTGGTGAATGTCCCTTCTCACCTTATAAAATCCCAATAATCCTCTTAAATATTGGTGACACTTTGGCTGAGACTTAAATCCCTTTTGGAATCTCATAAATGTTGATGCAAAGGTATACTACAATCAAAACCTTTATTTCCCCCGAGAATTAGAAGCCTAGTCATCGTTGTAACCTTTCACCAACAAATGGTTCCATTACGAGAACCCAAAAATTAGTAGGGGTTTCTGATATGAATAGGAGTATTCATCAATGGTGGGAAGAAAAGTGTGATTCTTTCACTCTTCAACAACAACAATTATGGAAAAAGAATATGTAATAGGTCTATGACGAGATTCTTTTTGTTGAACTTGCTTGTGACCAATACGATATATTTTGGTTTGATTACCTTGTGAATTTGTATCAATGGACAAGAGGGTTGTGAGATTCCCTAAGAGATTAAAGTGTTTTTTTTGCTTTATATAAATTGGAATGGAGTAGATCTAGAAACATTACATCACTTGGATCATGAGCTTACTTGAGTTGTCATTTTCTATGTGCAAGCTACCTTGGATGGATACATTATTGAGTTTTCCCCAGAGAACCACTTATCCATTTCGAAAGAAGAAATGGTTTTCATGTTTGCGTTAAGAGGATTATTTTTAAAAGAAATCCATTTTTGAATTAAGGTCTAACTAGTAGAAGAAAGATTACTACAATTTCCTCCACCTAATATGGTAGTTTAAACCCTTGCACTAGGGGGGCAGAGGGCCAGGGGGGAGGGGGCTTGAGGAAGTCTTTCACTTATTATGGAAGCTAAGAAGGAGTTGTGATGGATAGGGAAGAGAGGTGGAAGGCAATATATTTTATGAAAATGAGAAGGGGGTGTATATTTGAGGATTGGAGATAAAGGAAGATTTGAGAGATTCAGAGGAGATGAAGAGGTTTGAACCATATAGGAGAAGCGTTGGCCAACCCAGAGTTATGAATGGGAGGATTGAGAGTAGATGAGAGCTTTATCAATGGAAGGGAAGCTAGAGGAGGTGAAGATGGATTTTGGAGCCCCTAAGATGATGACCACTAGGAATTAAGTGAAACCCAGAATCCAGACTTGAAGGTTAGGGTGACTGATTCCACTACCCCTGTAGATGAAGAGACTCATTTTATGATGCACATGTTTTTACACATGGATAATCCTTCCCCAAAAGATAATATTTCACAAGGTAGAAACATGGAAAATTCTCCTCCATACCTTCTCCTAGTGCTCTATCATAACTTGATAAGGTTTCTTCCCAAGCTCATTAAAACTTTGAAGTTTCGAAACATAGATACAAGTAGTAGCTCTTCTAGTACTAGTCAGCAAAATTTAGGAAATATTTCTTAACCTCTACTGAAAGGATTTGTTTTAGTTTATTATAACTCTATTCCAATGGTTGGAAAAGTAGTGGGTTCCTTCACTTGGTATATTCAGTATTATGGGCAAGGTGATCAACAAGTAGAGCAACATTGGTATTTATCTGAGGCCATCAGGAGGTCTAAAGGGACTCCAGATGAAACTAAGTTACTTGAGTTTCAAACTATGTTAAAGGGAAGAGCCTTCAAATGGTATACGAATGTTACACCAAATATTCAAAATTTGAGTGTGGATACACTAAGGGAAGAGCTTATTAAGCTGTTAAAACTGCCTCAAATAGAGCAACAAGGTATCTTTGAGTTGCGCAATATCAAATGCAAATAAGGAGAGACTACACGAGTGTGTACGCAGAGGATTACAGATGTTCTGCAGAAAATAACTGGTACCATTAATCTAGATTGTAAAAAACGATGGTTTATTCAAGCTTTATTTTCCTTCAGAATGATACCTTTAACACAACCAAATATCAATTCCTTACGAGAAGTGTTAGAAAATCAAATAAATATTGACATTATGGTGGGATATCCTACTCACCTTAAACCAACTTTTACTTCGACTGATCTTACTTTGAATGATCTACAAAATCAAATTACCATTCTGACAGAAAGTTTAAAGGAGGTGAATACTACGAAATATGTTGGTTGCTACATAGAAAGACATCATGTTACCAAATGTTTGAGATTGTGAGGCGCACAACCCTCTATTTTTCTACTAGGAACCAACAAGTACACAAGGGCTTAAGGTTTGGGCCTTCCAACGGGAATGGTGACTTTTTGATTTAATGTTTGGTGGCTTCCTTCAGGTGGTAGCCCAAGAAACGTTTTGGAGGTTGGAACCTCTAGAAAGTTGGGACCTATATATAGTTCTAGAAGTAGTGGTTTCCATTAGGTAGTGTCTTGGAGAGAATGGATTGTTGGATACTTAGAAGGCAGAGCTTGCATACTGGTGGTGACGAACATATGGTGTCACGATATTTTGAATAGTAAACAATATAAAGAGAACAAAGTACAATGCTTTTTCTCCTAGAAGGGTTTCCATCTAATATTCAATGTCCCCTTTTGTTTGATGATGTTTTCTCTCATTGTTCATTTGTTAATGTGTATTGATGCTCTTAGGAATTAATCATACTTGTGTTTAAATCTACTATTTATATGCTATGTGTTGATTATATTATGTTGGTAAAGAATTTATGATTCAGTAAGTTGTAAGAAAAGGGAAAATGTGTTAATTGGTGATCCATTAATACAATATTGATTCACCCCACCTCTCAGTATTATTAAGCTCCCAACACATATGTGTGGTTAGATCAATGACCTAGGTTCACTTAGGCATCCTCTTAGTGTATCGTGAGTTAACAGAGGGGTTTGAAGTCAAATCTATGGTCATGGGAGCCCTGCTTAATGAAAAAATACCTATCAACAACACGATCATAGGAAATTCCTATTCTACTACCTATTTTCTATTTGGGGCTCCATGGTGAGACTTAAATCCCTTTTGCAAGCTCAAAAATGTTGATGCAAAGGTATACTACAATGGAAACCTTTGTTCCCCCTGGAAGTAGAAGCCTTGTGACTATTGTAACTTTTCACCAACAAATGGTTCCACTAAGAGGACCCAAAAATTAGTTGGGGTTTCTAATATGAATAGGAGTATTCATGAATGGTGGGAAGAAAAGTGTGATTCTTTCATTCTTCAACAATAACAATTATGGCAAAAGAATATGTAATAGGTTTGTGATGGGATCCTTTTTGTTGAACATGCTTGTGACCAATACGATATATTTTTGGTTGAGTACCTTGATAATTTGTACCAATGGACAAGAGGGTTGTGAGATTACCTAAGAGATTAAAGTGTATTTTGGTTTTATATAAATTGGAATATAGCATATCTAGCCACATTACATCACTCGGATCATGCTCTTACTAGAGTTGTCGTTTTGTATGTGCAAGCTACCTTGGAGGGATACATTATTGAGTTTTCCCCAGAGAACCACATGTCCTTTTCAAAAGCATAAATGGTTTTCAAGTATGGGTTAAGAGGATTATTTTAAAAGGAAATTCCTTTTTGGATTAAGGTCTTACTAGTAGAAGAAAGATTACTACCATTTCGTCCACCTAATATGGTAGCTTAAACCCTTGTATTGTGGGGGTGAGGGGGGGCTTAGGGGGGTCTTTGGCCTATTACAGAAGCTAAGAGAGAGTTGTGATGGATAGGGAAGAGAGGTGGAATGTAATATACTTTATGAAAACGAGAAGGGGATGTGTATTTGAGGACTCGAGAGAAAGGAATATTTGAGAGATTCAGAGGCGATAGAGAAGGTTTAACCATATAGGATAAGTGTTCGCCAACCTAGAGTTATGAATGGGAGGATTGAGAGGAGATGAGAGCTCTAGCAAAGGAAGGGAAGCTATACGAGGTGAAGATGGATATTGGAGTCCCTAAGATGATGACCACCAGGAATCAGGTGAAACCCAGAATCCAGACCGGAAGGTTAGGGTGATTGATTCCATTACCACTGTAGATGAAGAGACTCATTTTATGATGCACATTTTTTTCTAGAAGGATAATCCTTCCCCCAAAGATAATATTTTGCAAGGTAGAAACATGGAAAATTCTCCTCCATCCTTTCCCCTAATGCTCTATCATAATTTGATAAGGTTTCTTCCCAAGCTCATTAAAACTTTGAAGTTTCGCAAGGTAGATACAAGTAGTAGTTCTTCTAGCAGTATTCAACAAAATTTAGGAAATGTTTCTTAACCTTGTATGCAAGGATTTGTTTTAGTTTATTATAACTCTATTCCAATGGTAGGAAACGTAGTTGGTTCCTCCACTTGGTACCTTGAGTATTATGGGAAAGGTGATCAGCATGTAGAGAAACATTGGTATTTATCTAAGGCTATTAGGACATCTAGAGGGACTCCAGATGAAACTGAGTTACTTGAGTTTCAAAATACATTAAGTGGAAGAGCCTTTAAATGGTATGCAAATGTTAGACCAAATATTCAAAATTTGAGTGTGGATACACTAAGGGAAGTGCTTATTAAGGTGTTAAAAGTAACTCAAACAAAGAAACAAGGTATGTTTGAGTTGCGCGATATCAAACACAACTAAGGAGAGACTACGTAGTGGTATATGCAGAGGATTATGGATGCTCTAGGGAAAATAAATGGTACCATTAATCTAGATTATAAAAAAGGATGGTTTATTCAAGCTTTATTTCCTTTCACAATGATACCTTTGACACAACTAAATATCAATTCCTTACGAGAAGTGTTATAAAAAGAAATGAATATTGAACTTATGGTGGGATATCATGGTCACGTTAAACAAAATTTCTACTTCCACCGATCCTACTTTGAATGATCTACAAAATCAAATTACCATTTTGACTGAAAGGTTAAAGGATATGAATACTACAAAATATGTTGGTTGCTACATAGAAGGACATCATGCTACAAAATGTCTTAGATTGGGAGGTGCACAACCCTCTAGTTTTCTACTAGTACCCAACAAGTCCACAAGGGCTTAAAGGTTTGGGCCTTCCATGGGAAATGGTGACTTTCCGATTTAATGTTTGGTGGATTCCTTCAAGTGGTGGCCCAAGAAACGTTTTGGAGGTTGAAGCCTCTAGAAAGTTCGGGTATGTATATAGTTCTAGATGTAGTGGCTTCCATTAGGTATTGTCTTGGAGAGAATGGTTGCTCAGATACATTACAGGTCAGAGCTTGCATACTAGTGGTGATGAGAATATGGTGTCACGAAGATTTTGAATAATAAACAATATAAAGAGAACAAAGAACAACACTTTTTTTGCTAGAAGGGTTTCCACCTAATATTCAATGTCCCCTTTTGTTTGATGATGTTTTCTCTCATTGTTTATTTGTTCATGTGTATTGATGCTCTTACGAATTAATCATACTTGTGTTTAAATCTACTATTTATATGTTATGTGTTGATTATATTATGTTGGCAATGAATTTATGATTTGGTAAGTTGTAAGAAAGGACATTAGTGTTAATTGGTGATCCATTAGTATAATATTGATTCACCCCATCTCTTAGTATTATTAAGCTCCCAACACTTATTTGTGGTTAGATCAGCAACCTAGGATCACTTAGGTGTCCTCTTAGTGTATGGTGAGTTAACAGGGGAGTTTTAAGTGGAATATAGTGTCATGGGAGCCCCACTTAATGAAAAAATACCTATGAACAATATGATCATAGGAAAGGCCTAATCTAATACCTAAGTTCTATTTGGGGCTCCGTGGTCTATTGTAGGTTAACCCAAGGAGCAAGGTCTGAAGCAAAAACCACGAATAGAACAAACCACCCTAGTTTTCTACTAGAACTTCAAATAAAACCTCCCACTCAGAGAACATGCAACTAGGGTTTAAACATGCAAAAGGGCTCATCATGGAGTCTATAACTAACATCCCCCTCATAGTTATGCATATGTCCTCATATCTATAAATTACATAACAATTCAGCCTAATTACTTGTCTCTATTATAATGTGCCACATGGCTAAGAAAGCTATCTTTAATAACAAACCTATATTTTTGCTACAACTAGGACACTTATATTTACATGAGAAATTCATTATTCAAATTTATAGAATTTTTAATTGAGTAAATCCACTCCCACTAATAAATTACAATACCTCTAATGCTTAGGAAACATATAGTTGATTTGGGTTTATGCTCATGCACCAATATATATGTGTAGTGAATCATTGCAATTATTTTTCTAAGAATTCATCCAATAATGGATTAATTGTATCTATAATGAATAGTTGTGTAGATTTCTATAGACATACATGTCATTATATATCTATGGAAATTAATATGTGTGATGGGTATTTTCATTTATTCATGGATCCTACAAGGAATATCTATGTGATTAAACTTTATATATAGTGGATATTTAAAGTACTGAGAACATTTATCTAGTCAATTATATACTCTATGATCTACAATTACACCAGCCATAACTTTATAACAATATACTTTCAAGAACTCTATGGACATATACTACATGACAATCACACTAAACCACTTGTAATGTAAGTGCATAAGTTCCTCTTATTTTATTTTATTAAATTATTTATATATTATAAGCACTTCAACACATATTCCAAGATGTCCAAGTAGAAAGGGGAGGTTAAACAAAGTGAGCCTAATAAATCTTTATGATCATATTGATTCAGTGGAAAAAAGGAGGGAAGAAAGATAAGTGGAACATACAACACAATTAGACACAATTCTCAATAACAAGTTCAAATTGTGAGAGAATAAAATATTAGGGTATGAAATTCATTTGGACAAAGTAAATGATAGGCTACAAGAAATGTAAAATTAGACACTCTTTAAGATTGAAAAAAATGCACCTCAACACATTATATTGAAGAGTTAATAGAAAAGATGAATAACTACTTACACTTAAGCATTATGCGAAATAAATTAGAAATAAAACCCATGAAAGAGATATTGGATAAGTTGATTGAGATGGATCATGAGCATAACAAAATATCTTTGAATCTTATAATTGTTCATGTACAAGAACAAGAACATGAAGACACACCATTAATAGTAAATATACAACTAAAAAATAAGTCGCAAATTGAAACAACTCACCTTATAGAAGTAAGAAGACTTGGAAAGATGCTTGAGCATAAAGATAGAGTGGGCCTTGTTATTGTAAGTTTTAGCGACCATAAATTTGAGATAGTAAATATTAAAGCTTAAAAGGGACATGAACCTTTATAAATTAGGACCGCATTCCAATAAACTAAGCTAAATTAAGGGAGGATGTCCAAAAGGTAAACAAATCCAAAAAGGAAGGAAAACTGACAACCATTAGAAATAAGAAAGATATTAGTAATGATAGAAACCAAAATGAGAGTAATAAATAGGAATTTGGAATACATTGGACAACTTTTTAGAGCTTCCATCTCTTTCCATGATTTATATTTGTTACGTAAAGTTGGATCCCAAGTGAAATTGATATTATTTTTTTAGTGAAAAATTGGGAACGTGATGACTATAAGGTCCCTCACATATATGGAATCTTTTATGATCAATGTGTAATAATAAATCGACATGCAAAGGAATTGAGTAATATATATATATAATATATATATAATATCCTCGTACTCGAAATTATTCAATAGATACCGATTACGACATTTGGATTGAAATATTAGACTTTTTATTTCACACCTATCAACTCTATCTTTTAAATGAAAAGTGATCTAGAGAAAAATTTCTCATTTAATATATTCAAGCAAGCTATTTCTAGACTAAGGAATGAAGATATTTTCCTCTTGTCCGGATAATTTAATGTTAAAACCTCAACTAGTAAAGCTTATTTTGTTAACAATCCTTATGTTAGGATCCTATAATCTAGGAATGGAAGTGTGTTTCCCTCTTACTATTCATCTAGGAGGTCTAAATGCATTGGAAAAAATACTTCAAGAGTAATTAACTATCACACAGACATTTCAAGCCTACCCATTTGATCGATTCTTCCATAGGATGTGTGCAAACATACAGAGCATGGAGGGATCTTGGTCTTGTTATAAATTTGTTATGAAATTGACTGTTTTTGTCATCATTTTCAAAATATGTTTCCGAAAACATGGAGCTTAATTTTACAAAAAGAAATAGGTTTTTATCAAGCATGAACCAAATAAGAAAAACCTCCTTCAGTTTTTACACAGGTGTCATATATTGGAAGAGTCAAATGCATATTTATAGTCTATTTTTGAGGCTTTGGCATTTCCTGCCATAGTTATGATGTTTGGGTTCATATTATGAGGATGTTCAGAGGCATGTTTGAAAACTGAGAGAGGTTTATCTCATGGACACTCTCATGTCAAAAAAATTCTCTCAGTTTTGAAACAACTATCTTGAGTTAGGATATATGAGCTAGTCATTGAACCCTATTTCTCCTTAAATTCGGTGCCCTCTTGTTTTGTAGAGTCTTTCTCGAAGGTGTATGAAAAGAAACCACTTTAGACTGTGGATGAAAAAAACCTTAACAGGAAAAATGGTTGTTAAACAATGTTGATTTGTAGCGAATCATAGAAACAAAACCTGCCAAAGTCCTGATCTATGCAACATAAATAGTTAAAAAACAAAATGGAATAAGAAAATAAGCACAAATAACTCCAATCATCCGATGGAAACCAGATGCAAAGAATATCTTTTATTACATGACACATCTGAAGGGAACAAAGAATGTTACCAGTCCACTTTGTGGGATGGGTTCTTGGCTATCCTCAATGTCTTCAGTTTTGTAGAGTCTCTCTCTTCTCTACAATGTGTAAACCGAGGAAACATAATGTTTGGGCTCAATGTGAACTCAAAAGAAAAAGGAAAATGGTGAGCGACAATGATAATAATCAGAGCTACAAATAGTGAGTGCAATAATGAAAATTATCAAAAGTGAAGAATGGATCTAAAAACCTCGAATTTGTAACAAAATATTAGGTTATTCTCGAATAATGGAAAATAATAAAATATTATAAACCAAATTCTAGAACCACTTGAAATATTTTATTATATTTGGTTGGAGGGAAAAAGTATTTATATTGGTTAAATACTTTTATTTAGAAATAATAAGTAAATAAATGACTTATTTATCATCTCAAGGAATGTGGTTAAGGAATAATAAAAAAATAATGATTTATTTAAGTATTCCTAGGATTTAGTCAAGCTTGACAAGGAATAATAATTAAATAATGATTAATTAATTATTCGTAGAGAAAAATAAGAAAAATAATGATTTACCTATTTATTTCTCATGACTCCGTCAAATATGACAAGGAATATTAGTTAAACAATGCTTTAATTAGTTATTCTTGGAATATAATTAAATAAATAATGATTTATTTAATTATTCTCCATGTGTTTAACAAGAAATAGCTAAACAAATGTGGTTTATTAAGTAATTTCTTATAGGGAAAGCAATTTACTATGGTAAATTTGCCCTAGATGGTGTACCTCGATCCATGTAGTAAGTTATGGCTACATGATCAATTTTTGGTGATAACACCTCTGCTTCAAAACTCTTGTGCAAACATATGAGTCAATGTTATTTTGCAAAAATTCGAATTTGGGTACTTCTAGAAGTCATTATAGTTATTGCATCAGCCTATAGATAACTTTAAAGTCATGTAGTTTTAAGTTCAAAGTCATTTGTGAATAATTTCCTACTTGGTTGATGTTTCTAGAGTGTATTAGCCTTCATATAATAGTTTTTGTTTTTTCTACATAGCAAGTAAAGATGCATTGCATCTAGACCATTCAAATTTTATGAAGTGAATTGGACCACCAAGAGTGGTAATTCAAATTCATATTTGTATATAATCATGTAAAGAGATGGGAAATGGTTCTGGCTAGTTAGATTAGAGAGGAAAGAACATTATGAATATTGTAATTTTTTCTAAGTTTTAATGAAATTGGTGGATCATAATTACCTAGTTAAATCTCTTTAGAAATTCATGTGATTTATCTCTCTTATGTTATGGTTTCCTATTTTGTGTGTGTTATATTTATTCCTATGATATTTAAATGAAAAACTTATTTCAGAATTCATCTATTTAATGGTGCTTTATGACTTAGACATTCCATATGTTTTTTCTACCATAAACATTTTCATATTCATCCATTGGTTGACACCTTGAGATGGTTATCTACTTTCTTTATTCTTCTCATATCTGCAACTATTAATTTCAATAAGGAAGTGTTTCTATCTTACCTCTGAACAACCTTTCGCAATTCACCAAACATCCACCACATCATTTATCTCATTACTAACTCCATGCCCAATGGATTTATCTCTACCAGGTGATCACACCTATAAAATTTGTTATTTTCCAAAGGCATAGGCACTCTTCTTCATTTAAACCAATATTTAGTGCTCGAGTTAAAAGAGAGAGCCCTCTCTGGGGTTCGAAGGGCTAGTTTCCAATTCCGCAAGTGGTTTGTCGTTACCTCTAGGTTTCCTTCATACAACCAAAGGAAATAACACAGTGCTAACAAAATCTAACCATAATACTCCTTCGCTAGATAATGACCTTATTTTAGATACTATTTACAAAATAAATTTCGAAGACTCGATGAAGCATTAACTTTCTACTGGGTTAGTCAATATTTATAGTTCTCAGGATCATATAATGTGCAATGGAAAACTCATGCGGAAAAAATCCAATGAGATGGTTGCTACTTATGGAATTGGTAGTAGTGTCATGCATTATGTGGTACCTAATATCCTTGTTTCCAACCAAAATGTAAATTTTGACATCCTAAATGGAAATGTATTTATCATTGATCGTTGACATTTAACCTTAATTCTAAACAATTCCATGAATAGAATACACATGCAAGATAATTGTGAGAATCAATGTCAATTGCGTTTTTACAAAAGTAAAATGGAACTCTTCTTAAAGTATTTAAATAGGGATTTAAAACTCTTCATTTATAAGGATAACATCAAGAAATCCTATCATAATTTTACTATAACCCTCTCTCCTTCCATTAGTAGGTTCTTTATTGAGGTGTCTTATAAAAAAATAATAGAACTACCAACCCTTGACATGACAAGGATTCTAAATTTGCTAGAAAAGCGATTAGGGATAATTTTGATGATTTTTTAAATCCTAAGAAAACAAATATGTAAAAATATCTTATTAAAAGGAATAGAAGGTGATATATAAAAAAAGGTAAGAGAAGTTGTTGCACCTATCTAAATCTAATCCTAGAAAGTTTAGAGAAGATTTTTAATTCATAAAAATAAATAAAATCATCTAAATCCTTTCATAAATTACACTTACTTCCTTAAAAATATTTATTAGTCCACTAATGACATGGAAACTATTTTAAATTCCATATATAGGATTATACCTTTTCTTTGGAAGATGTTAGCGTTAAGGAGCTCACAAATGGGAAATATGAGGATATTGACGTCTACCAAGATAATTTTTTTAAAATGGGAGGGTCTAGCCTCATCCCTAACATACATGAGGTTTTCGATTTAGTAGTGAAATAGAGCCTCATTCTACCTAGCATTAAAAGTGGGGATAAAGAATTCCCGCTAATTATAGGATCATTGTTATTTTATGCAGTTTAACTAAGATGTGTGGAATCATTTTGGAAATGAATATTAACTCATGGATATAAAAATATGGTAATAGAGATAAAATATAGGATGAATTTAGGAGATATAATTCAATTGTTGATGACCTTGTTATTCTCAATCTCATTGCAAATGAATGTCAGAATAATAAAACAGATACTTTATTTTGTTTCCTTGACTTTAGGAAATGTTTTGACATAGTTCCTAATACAAAATTTATGTTAGAGGTTGAATGAGATAATGGTTCCTCTCATGTTGAGGAGCACACTTCCATGAGAGGATTTCATTGCCATTTTTAAGATCATTGAGGGTTGGTGAGATGAAATTAAATGCAATAACAAAATTAAGCAAGTGTCTTCCTTATCCCCTACCATTTTGTATATACACATTGATATGTTAGAAGTGTTTTTAGAAGATGTAGGTCGTGTTGGACAATCACCTATATAATCATAACACTTCTCCTTTGTATTGATAATATTGTTCTCTTAGGAAAGGGCCATTGCAATCTTAGCAAGAGTCTAATAATCTTCCAATATTTTTTCCCCAATATGGGTATGATGATTAATAATGAGAAAGATAAAGTCATGTTAATTCAATACAAAAAGATCCCACTTGATACTTACATATATGAGAAGAACTACCTAGAGGAATTTACTTCATATAAATATATTATAATTGATATCCATCACAAGCTCAATTGAAATAATAACATTGTGAGAAGGATAAATTGAGGGTTAAAATATTATTGTGGGCTTGAAAATAATCGTAAGTTAGCAAATATTTGGATATGGGATAAAAAAAAACTCATTTTTAGGCTCTCCTCAGTCCTATTATTTTATATGGATGTTAATTTTGGGGTTGCAGTATCTCGAGAGAGTCATGGAGGAAGATAGTAAATATCTAAAGAGGGTATATAACCTATAGTAAAAGGATTAAAATAAATATTCCCTATCCTATCCTCCTTATTGAAGTAAGGATTTCCCCCATTTGAGAACATGATTGTGAATATGTATGTTATGTATACGAAGAAATTAGACATGGCTTCCAAAAATTGTTTTTGCATCTAGGAGAAACTACTACCTTTGTCTGAAAGTGCGAATGACATACAGATGCCTAGTTTGGTTAATTGTAAAGTTTTTCTTATTTATTTCAAACATTATTCTATGATAATTTCTTACTTTCATTCTATAAATATTATGAAATTAGTAAGAAACAAATGTCATGAATCTAAAGTCATATAAAATGCTCACATGCCATTAATTAAGAAGATTTTTCCATGCCAAGGAAAGAAGAGACTAATTAGGTCTCTCCTTTTGGATAGAATACTACTATTTTTTGTTGGATACCTTTCCCCACTAACACATCCATATTTGCTATTTTTTTTTTTTTTTTTTGGCATAGTGTAGACTATTTTGTCGAAATTGATGTACTTGTGGTTGTCACCAAATGTTGGGTCCTCACTTGTAAAAGGGGATGACTATTATAATCAAGTGTAGCAAAGCTAACCCTCATGACATTGACATGAATATTTGTATCTTTACACATCATTTGGTACTCACAAACTTTGATAAATATAGTTGGCTCTTTCTACATAATGGAAGTGAATGAGTGTAATCATTGTAGACGGAAGCACAAAAATAACATACATGGATTGTCTTATAGGTAGTAGAGATTCATTGTAAATGTAGAAATTATCACTGTAGATTAACCTAATAATGCAATATACTAAAGAAAAATACATAATTTACTTGTACAATCAAACTTGCGGAAGCTTAACCGATTCAAGAAAGATCAAATAGAACACATATAACAAAGAAGAAGAATCAATACAAATGAAACACAAAAGAATACTCTCGGGAAAGCCTCAGCTAAAAACCTCACTATCTGTATTATCATACAAGTGGAAATATCTTAGGATTACACACACCTTTAGCTCTCACAACTATCCAGTTGTCAGTACAGTCCCTCACTGCTACTCATAGATAGAATAGACAGCTCATATGCCTTTTCTCTGCCCTCCAAGCCTCCTATTTCCTTACGCAGTTTTCCTTGGTGTTCCTACCATAAACTTGTGTGACACTGATCTCACACACTACTCCAACACACTGTAAAACTGTGCAAATCTCAAGGAATGAATTTCTTTTGCATGCAAGATATTTTCTTATACGAAAATTATTGCAACTAATAGTACATTGTCCCTGCCTTTAATCTCAACTGGGTCTCTGTCTGAACTGAGATGCATGAGTTATTTATGAGAGAATATTCAGTTATCTAGAGTACACTAGTTTCATGCATGCATGCATTAACTGATTGAACTCACAATTAATTCCTCAAATTGTTTCAAACTAATTTAACTGGCTTAACTCAGCTAACTAAGCTAATTAATTACAACTCAAATAAAACTCATCCTTATCTCCTTAATTAAGGGATAATCTCCTCAATCAAACGAATAATTGTTGCATGACTTCACAAAGACTTCTAGCTTGAATTTCTCCAACTAATTAACTCAAGATGAATTAATTAATTATTTTCCAAGCAACTGATGAGACTAAATTCGATTTTTAATTCAAAGATAAATTAAAATTGGAATATTCTTGTTGCCACATTTCAACACTCCCTCTCAACAAGAAATGTATTATCTTGCACCCCGATCCTGTCTCTATAGAACTCGAATTTACACTTTGACAATGACTTAGTCAAAATGTCAGCATCTTGCTCCTTGGTCGAAATATATTGCAACAAAATGATCCTCCTTGCCACATAGTCCGTGAGAGGATGATACCGAATGTTGATATGCTTGGACCTCTCATGAAATATTGGATTCTCAGAGAGTTTGATATAACTCTGATCAAACAAACCAACTAGAATTTTCCACATCCAGATGGCCTCATATGTTTCCTGACTTGCAACCATGCATTCAGCCTCTATCGAGCTGAGCACAACTGGCCTCTATTTCCTGCTATACCAAGGAACCGCAATTGACCCAATGTTGAAAATTCCTCCTGATGTGCTCTTCTGAGCTGGTGGACTCCCTGCCCAATCTGCATCAGTCAAGCCCTGTAGCTTCACACCCACTGTCTGCCTGTACCGTAATCCATACTGAGATGTGCCTTTGAGGTATCTCAAAACATGCTTAGCCACCTTCCAAAATATCTTGGTAGGCTGAACCATCGCTTGACTCAGTTGGTTCACCGCATACCGCAAATCTGATCGTGTGTTCACTAAGTACATAAGCGAACTGATAAGATGCCTGTACAAAGTAGCTTCTATTACTTCTCTTGAAGTAACATCCTCCTTCCTCTAGTTACCTACTAGAGGAGTCTACATGGGCTTTGACTTCTCTATGTGGAATCTCTTAAGTATCTCATTGGCATACTTTGCCTGAGACACAAACAACTCCCCATCCTTCTGCCACACTTCCATGCTAAAGAAGTAGTGCATGAGACCCATGTCTTTCATCTCGAATTCTCTTGCAAGGTCCTCCTTGCAAGACATGATCAACTGATCATCACCTGTCAATATGAGATCATAAAAATAAAGAAGAATGATCAAATGCTTACCTTCCACCATGATGTGGTACAGGTTCACATCCGCTTCACTCTTTGTGAAGCCCAACTGAGCAAGGTAGTTGTCGATCCTAGTGTACCAAGCATGAGGTGCTTTCTTCAGCCCTTACAAAGGTCTCTTGAGTCAGCACACATGCGACTCAAGATCAAAGGTCTAAAAACCTTTCGGCTACTCTGTGTACACCTCTTCCTCAATCTTTCCATTGAGGAATGCAGCCTCCACATCCTTCTGATGGATCTTCCAACCCATCTGTGCTAATACTGCCAAAATCGATCTCATAGATGAGTACCTTGCTACAGGAGAAAAATTCTCATCATAGTCGATCCCCTCGACCTGTGAGAAACCACGAGAAACAAATATTGCCTTATGTTTCTCCACATTCCCATCAGCAGCTTGCTTTACCTTGTAAATCCAATGAGAACTCACAACTTACTTGTTTTCTGGTCTTGGAACCACATCCCAAACACTATTCCGAACTATGGAGTCATACTCCTCGACCATAGCATTAACCCAAATCGGCTGCTGCACTGATTCCTCAAAGGAAGATGGCTTAGTCTTAATACATTCCCCAACGAAAGCCATGCATCCATTGTACCTATTAGGTGACCTCCTCTGTCTGCATTGAGAAGATGGTTCTCCCACATTCTCTCTCACATCTCACAATAATGTGTCAGCTTCTCTTATGCGATTCTAACCATCTCTAGAAGACTTTGCATGAGTGGATGCCTACACTCCTAGAACATCTACATGTGGCTACTCCGCATCAATCTGAGGCTCCTCCTCCTTAGGAACCGAAAGTTCCTCCATAGCCTCTAGTTGGAGCTCCCTCTCAAGGGAAACTTGCATGGCCTTCTGCTCATCAAACTTTAGATCTCTTCATACCATTATCCTCCGATTGGTAGGCAAGTACACCCAATAGTTATGAGGTGTATCATTGTACCCCACAAGCATCCCCAAATTTGCTATAGGCTCAAGTTTCTTTCGGGCATCCTTGGTCACATGGCAAAATGTCAATGAGCCAAAGGTCTTGAAGTGACCCACATCTGGTTTCTTCACAAACAAAGCTTCTTCTAGTGTCTTCATCCCAAGTATGTGATGTGGGCTTCTATTATGCAAATAGACATTGTGTTGCATGCCTTAGCCCACAAATGAAGTGGTAGGCCTTGGTCATGTAGCATCGCCCGAGCTACCCCCATAATCGTTTTGTTCTTCCTCTCAGCCACACCATTCTCCTGTGGGTTATGAGGTGTCATCGATTCCCATTTAATTCCTTCCACTGCATAGAAGTCATTAAAATCTTGAGAGACATACTCTCCACCATTGTTGCTTCTCAAGGCCTTAATATTCTTCCCTGATTCTTTCTTAACCAAAGCTTTGAACTCACAAAACTTTGAGAAGGTTTGATCCTTCTTCTACATGAAATGAATCTACCATTTAGGAGAAAAATCATCAATGAAAATCACATAATACCTTTGCTTCATGGTCGATTCTGTCGAGAATGGTCCACACACATCAATATAAACTCGCTCTTAGATCGCCTCAGCTTGATTGTCTCAATCATGAAAGGAAGACTTGGCTTACTTTACCAAGGTACAACCTTTTCATGTATCCATTTGCTCAAATTTACCTTTGGGAAGTCCGGTAGAGATCTGTTGCATTATCTTCAAGGCCCCATGATGCAAGTGTCACAACCCTCTATGCCATAACTCACCAATGTCTTGGCTTTGCACCAATTCTAATTTCAAACTCAATGCAACACATTCATCTACCTCTAGTTTGTAGAGATTCTTCAGTTGAATCCCAATCCTCTTGGTCTGACCTCTCGCTATTTTCTTACGAACACCTTTCATTTACTGAAGACAACATTGTAGCCTTTGTCTTCCAACATCGTGAATGATACCAAGTTCTTCATTAGTTCAGGCACATACTTCACATCTGTCAAGGTGAGAGGAGCTCCATGTTCCCTCTGAAAAGTAACCGTTCCCACTACTCAAACATCATACTTCCCGTCGTCACCCATATATATGCACATCTTGAGGTCCTTCTCCTCCAAGGTATTGAACAAACTTTTATCGTCACACATGTGGAATGAAGCTCCACAAACAAGATACCAAATAAAACCCACCATCAATGAAACCATACACGTGATGAAGGTAAAATCCAATTCGAACTAAGAGGCTAATGCCTCACCTTTTCATCCTTTCGAGGATCCCTTCTTGGATTTATTTAATGGACAATTAGTTGCATTATGGCCCATCTCATGACAATTAAAGCATATCACTTTAGATTTTTCAATCTTCTTCCCACCATGAGAAGAATTCGATTTGGAATGGGAACCCTTCCCTTTCTCTTTCCTTGCCTTACTTGCTAAGGCTAGATTTGCTTCATCATCATGCTTAGATGAAGAACCATCTCTGGTTCTCTTCCTAATTTCCTCCTCCATCAGATCTAACCATAGTCATTCCCAATCTGGCAGTTTCCCTCTTCCATTCATAGAGTCCTTGTAGCTATGCCCACTCTTTAGAAGATCGAGGAGAGAAAGACTCACCATATCATCATCGGTTGTAGTTATTCCTACACTACCAAGCTCATCTCTGCAGGTGGTGAGCTTGTTGAAATATGTAGAAATAGTATCGCCCTTTTCCATCTTGATTTTCTGAAGCTTGTCCTTCAGCGCCAGTTTCATCTAGTCTTTGTTGTTCTGATAGAGGTCCTTCAATGTCTTCCACATTGAGAATGAAGTCTCCTTCCCATGGAGACTTGAGACAATATGGTCTCAAACTCCCTCCAGAAGAATCTGCCTCGCCTTCGCCACACACTTCTTCCATTCAACCAATTCTTGTGCATTAGCTGCAGCTGGCTTGGGCATTTCTTGATCAATGAAATCCTTCAAACCATTGTCTTCTAATACCAATTCCATGTGATCCTTCCATGCTATGTAATTCGAGCTGCCATTGAGAGCATACTCGAGTCTCAAGCCATTGAATGCCATTGGTGAACTTAGAAGTATGATAAGAATTCAATTTTACTCCTCCAACCAAGAACTTCAAACATCGAATTTCCCTTCTTCAGTCTACTGTTCGCAGTTTTGATACCATGTAGAAATTCTCACTGTACATTAACCTGATAATGCAATATACTAAAGCAAAATACTTAATCTACTTCTACAATCAAACTTGCGGAAGCTTAATCGATTTGAGCAAAGATCAAACAGAACACATATAATAGAGAAGAAGAATCAATACATATGAAACACAAAAGAATACTCTGGAGAAAACCTCAACTAAAAATCCCGCTATCTATATTATCATACAAGTGGAAATATCTCAGGATTACACACAAGTTTAGCTCTCACAACAATTCAGCTCTTAGTAGAATCCCTCACTACTGCTTATAGATAGAATAGATAGCTCATATGCCTTTCACTTTGCCCTCCAAGCCTCCTATTTCCTTGCACAGTTTTCCCTGGTGTTCCTGCTCTAACCTTGTGTGACATTGTCCCACACACTGCTCCAACACACTGTAAAACTACACAAATCTCAAGGAATGAATTCCTTCTACATGCAAGAGATTTTCTTATACGAAAATTCTTGCAACTAATACTAGAATGTCCCTGCCTTTAATCTCACCTATGTCTTTGTCTAAATTGACATGCATGAGTTATTTATGAGGGAATATTCAGTTATCTGGAGTACACTAGTTTCATGCATGCATGCATTAACTCACTGAACTCACAATTAGTTCCTCAAACTATTTGGAACTAATTTAACTGGACTTAACTCAGTTAAATCAGCTAACTAATTACAGCTCAAATACAACTCATCCTTACCTCCTTAATTAAGGGTTAATCTCCATAATCAAAGGAATAATTGTTGCATGACTTCACAAAGACTTCTAGCTTGAATTTCTCCAACTAATTAACTCAACATGAATTAATTAATAATTTTCCATGTAGCTAGTGAGACTAAATTCAAATTTTAATTCTCAATTTTAATTCAAGGAAAAAAATAAAATTGGAATATTCTTGTTGCCAAATTTCAACAATAAATGGTCACCACACACACCACCATCCGATTCATTTCATAATATTTCCACTTCACTCTCAGTGGAGTATCTATGTGGAATGGTGTCTACTACTCATTGCTGCAAATAGTGAGTGCATATATAGGTCAAGATATTACCACAACATGGATTGTTAATGAAATAGTCAAAAGATGTTCATCAAGAATTCATCATGACTCGATGATGGGTACAATGTGCCTAGTATGATATGTGTGCATCTTAATGAGGCTAATTGTTGTTGTGTTACGTGCTTGAGTGTAGAGAGAGATGAGTTGCATGGAGGTGTGTTAAAAGAAGAATTTTGTGTTGTATGCGGAGTCGTGAAGGCTTTGTAGGCTTGGAGCTGGTCGTGATTGTCAGAAGAGCTACAAAAATGTGGAATTGTTGAGGACCATTGAGTTGAAGTTGAGATGTTTTCCGAGGGGAAGATTTTTTTGATTTGTCACTTCCGTAGTGGGTGGGGTATTTTCATGTGGTTCAGTCTTTCCAGATCTCCCTTGAAGATCTAGCTGTGTTTAAGCAGCTATGATTAAGAGATGTTGTCATATGAGAAATGGGTTGTGATTAAGTCAAAATGAAAACACGTATATTGTTTGGTTTTTGTCACCGTTGTTGTGTGAACTAAGCCCATGGGAGAAAATTTGTTTCTTTGGATCGCTCTTCAGAAATAAGTATTACTAAAAGGATTGTGGAGTTTGCAGAGGCTCATTCAGTGGCCAAGGAGGCTTGAGGAGCAGTTGCACCGCTGTGGCAAGGGTTGTTGAGAGAAGTCATCAAGTCTCTTTTGGTGACTGTGGTAGCAAAGGCTCTTGCATTTATTGAGTGCTGCCTCGAGTGATGTCTAGAAGTGTTGTTGTGCTGCAATGCGTAGAGCAGCGTGAGGGAGGATTGCTATTATGCTGGGTGAAGATGCGTTCTCGAACTTGCACTCTGTGGATATTGTGAACGCCGAGGAATTATTGTGTTAAGAAATGAGTCTGATGTGTGGATATTTTCCTCCCTTCGTGCGTTTTCTACGCGTCAGTTTTAAGTGTGGAGAGATGTCGGTATGAGCTATGGGTAGCGAAGACACACAACACTATCACCTGCATTGAATTATAGACTTGGCTTTGTGAGGAGGAGCGAGTCAGAGATGGTGTAGATGTTGAGTATGTTTGTGAAGTAGGCCAGTGTTGCATGTTGTGCTTGAGTGGACGATGTGGCCTAGAAAATGCTAGTGAGTAGAGTCGTTGAGTTGTTGTGCATTGTGTTGGAATGGTAATTCCAACTGCCGTGCAGGTCCAGCGACGGCAACAAACTTCAATTCGCGTCGGCAGATCCCATCGGCGCAGGTGGGGAGTGGCAGTGACACAAGACTCTAGCGATAAGCGATCGCCGATATCGCATCAGCGAAGTGGCAGTGGAGGACTGACAAGGAGGCGTTCATATGTTGCGATGAGCGATCTCCGATATAGCTATCGGCGTATCGCTATCGGCATTATCAATATGGCAGAGCCTTTGCATATATAAAGTGGCAATCCGATGAGTCGGACCCGATGGGTGTATAACATTTGTTTCATATTATTTCAGTTCCGCAGCGGCCATATTTCTTGTGTTTTAATGTTTTTCATGCATACGTTATAATATATTGCGATCGGCATATCGCAATCGGGGAAACCAAAGGTGCACAATTTTTCTTATATATGTGCTATGCGATGAAGCCTGGACCCGATGGATTTCCAAAGCCAAATTGAATAATGGATGAAGTACAGGCCTGCAAAATGAATTCAACGTGAGGTAAAAGTTTCATTTACAGCCAGTTTTGTGAGTACAATAGTAAATGTAATTTACTGTGGGTTGGTTAGTTTTTTTTGATGAAGTTTTTAATTTCTATCAGCGGGAGTATGGGCACAGGTAAAAGTTGGTAACCCCACTTAAATTTTATTGTTTTTCATTTTTTTTACGGCAGCATGGCAAGTGAAAACGGATGTAAGTTTTTGGTTGTCATATATATATGTAATATTTTTTTTTGTAAAAAAAAAATATGAATGAGGCACAACAGTGCATATGAAGTGTTCCGAATATGCAAAAGGAAGCACACAGCAGTGTGAGAAAGATCTATGTGTAACTTTCACACAGCAGAAAAATATTATTGGTGAATCCCTCTACGAGAGAGAGGAAGATTATAATCTGTAACAGAAGCTTTTTTTAATAGAGATCCTTGGTGTGTAAAAACTCTATCCTCTGTTCTCAGAAATATTTTAAAAGCTTCCCTGTGTTAAGATCCTGGAGAGAAACAAAGCATTGTCTCTGTGTGCATTTTTTTTATTGTGTTTTTGGGATTTTAACAGAAAAATTCCCCAACAGTGGTATCAGAGCAGGTTCAGGCTCTTTGAAAGTGTCAAAGAAGCTGAAGGAAGGAGTTTTCTGGCTGCAGTAAATCTTCTCCAGCAAAGTGAAGTCTTAGATAAAAGGATTAAGGTATTCCTCAGTTTTTTTTGTGTTACTGCTGAAGAAACAATCATTGATCTTAATACACAGTCAAGCATTTTATAACATAGTTAAAGAGTGCTAGAATGGCCAGCACCAGCACCAGCATGGGAACGTTTAATCCTCAATTCCCACAGTTCAATGGGAAAAACTATGACTATTGGGCTATAACCATGAGAGCCCTGTTTGCTTGTTAAGATTTATGGGAATTAGTTCAAGATGGTTTTGAAGAGCCAGCAGACGAAAATGAGTTGAATAGATTAACTCGGGCAGAGAAAGATCTATTAAAGAGCAATAGGAAGAGGGATTCAAAAGCCCTTGTATTTTTGTATCAAGCATTGGACCAGAGTGTGTTTCCAAGAATAGCAGCAGCTAAGACATCCAAAGAAGCATGGCAAACCCTCAAGACAGCCTATCAAGGCATGGAGAAAGTGAAGACAACAAAACTACAGTTGCTGAGGAGAGATTTTGAAAACCTGTGCATGAAGGAGTCAGACAATATTGACTCATTCTTCACACATGTGATTGGTTTGGTCACATAGATGAGGACACATGGAGAAGTTCTTGAAGAAAGGAGGATTGTGGAGAAACTATTGAGGGTCCTACCCTCAAAGTTTGATGTAAATGTCACCACCATAGAAGAGACAAAGGATCTCTCAAACTTTTCAGTTGATGAACTTCATGCATCACTGATAACACATGAATAGAGGTTGAGTAGAAATGAAAACTCATCTCTAGAGCAAGCCTTCAAGACCCAAAGGTCTTTTGGAAGAGGAAGAGGTCAAGGCAAAGGAAACAAAAGAGGAAGAGGCAGAAGCCAGAACAGAGGTGGAAGGAACAATCCAGCAAGTGCTCAAGGAAGAGGCAGCAATCCAAATCAGAACCAAGGCCAAGGCAACAGCCAACAAAGAGGACTACATCATGCTCAAGGATAAAGGTATGAAAAATCCAATGTCAAATGTTATTATTGTAAAAAATATGGGCATTATGCCAATGAATGTCGGAAGAAGCAACATGATATGAGTAATAGTTCTAGTGCAAATATCACTAGAGAAAATACAAGCCAACATAATGTTTTATTAGCTTGTAACATGGTTGAAACAAACAGTGAAGATATATGGTTTCTAGATTCCGGTTGTAGCAACCATATGACAAGAAACATAGCCTTGTTTTCTGCTTTAGATCAAAGTGTGAAATCAGAAGTTACACTTGGGACTGATAGCAAAATTTCTGTTATGGGAAAAGGAGAAGTCAAAATATTTACAAATAAGGGTGAAAAGAAAACCATAGCAGATGTCTACTATGTCCCTGGAATGAGATGTAACCTCTTGAGTATTGGACAGCTTGTCCATAAGGGGTACAATGTCTTCTTTAAGAATGATGTATGCACCATCATGGATATAGCACCCAACAAAAGGTGTATTGCTGAAGTGAAGATGACAAGGAACAGGATGTTCCCTCTCAGAATAAGGGAAGATTTGAAAAACAAAGAAGTGATTGCAGCAGTTACCCAAGAGGCTTTCCAAAGTGTGCCAAAGGATGAACATTGGTTGTGGCACTTGAGATTTGGACATCTCAACTTTGGAGGTCTTAATTTGTTGAGCAGAAAAGGGATGGTAAGAGGATTACCATTGATAGAGAAACCGGACAACCTTTGTGAAGGTTGCATCTTGGGAAAACAACACAGAGAAAGTTTTCCATCAGGGAAAACCATAAGGGCAAAGGCAACCTTAGAGATTGTCCACTCAGATGTATGTGGACCGATGCAAACTTCATCACTAGGAGGCAGCCAATATTTTCTAACTTTCATTGATGATTTTACTAAAAAAGCTTGGCTTTATTTTCTAAAGAATAAAAGTGAAGTGTTTGAAAAATTCCGAAATTTCAAAGCACTTGTGGAAAATCAAAGCGGGCTGCATATCAAAGTTTTGAGAACTGACAGAGGGGGTGAGTATATCTCCAAAGAATTCCTACGGTTTTGCAGAGAAAATGGAATACACAAGAAATTTATAGCTAGGTACACCCCACAACAAAATGGAGTTGCTGATAGGAAGAACAGGACCATCATGGATATGGCGAGGAGCATGTTAAAGGAAAAGCATTTGCCAAATGATTATTGGGCTGAAGCAGTGAATTGTGCAGCGTATATTTTGAACAGGTGTCCTACAAAAGCAGTGATCAATAAAGTGCCGGAAGAAGCATGGAGTGGGAGAAAGCAAGGCGTCACCCACATGAAATTTTTTGGATGTGTGGCCTATGCACACATTCCAGATCAGCTAAGGAGGAAGTTGGACAACAAAGGGGAGAAATGTATCTTCATTGGATATAGTGAAGAATCCAAAGCTTACAAGTTGTATATCCCATCCACCAAGAAGTTTTTTGTGAATAGAGATGTTCAATTCATTGAGGAGGAAGCTTGGGATGGAACCATAGAGAAAACAGTGAATGTTAAAAAATGTTTGTCTCATAATGAAGATGATGATGAGATGGCTGAAACACATCCCCAAAGAGCAGTGCCAACACAAGGGCGGCAAGCGACACCCTTAAGGAGAAATGAAAGTGCTTCTCCAAGCACACCGCAAAGTGGAAGTTCAAGTGCATCTCCAAGCACTTGCACACCGAATGAAAGAGGTAAGAAATTTAGAAATTTAAGTGACATTTATGATGAAGGAATGAATTCCTTATTTGCCTTGTATTGTCATGTTGATGATCCTATTCATTTCAAAGATGCAATTAAAGATAAGAAATGGATAGAAGCTATGGATGAGGAGATGAATGCCATAGAAAGAAGTAAAACATGGGAGTTGGTTGAGCTACCAAAACGTGAAGAAGTCATTGGAGTCAAATGGGTTTTTAAGGCCAAGAGCAATGCTGAAGGCAAAATTGAAAGACATAAGGCAAGGCTGGTTGTCAAGGGATACAAGCAGCAGTATGGGAGAGATTATGAGGAAACGTTTGTACCGGTTGCAAGAATGGAAACCGTGAGAGCAGTGCTATCTGTTTGGTCAATTTAGTATTCCTAAATTGATATCATTAATTGTCAACCCAGGGCTCGTAAGCTGATGAAGTGAAGGTGTACTATATGTACTTAAGCAACCTCTTA
>APFE031247214.1:153805-165121 GCA_000404065.3 Pinus taeda | reverse complement strand
TTAAGCGTACGCAGACGCAAGTATTTATAGGCATCTGAAGGATAGCCTATGCGTGCTGCTAAAAACGGAAAATAAGAAACTGTCATGTGTAATTAAAACTGAATTAACATGTCTTGAGCCTGCGTGGGTGAGCTGGAGGTCCTGGTCGTCATGGGGATTAAATCCAAAGTTGGATTATGTTCCCCACGTCCTGCGAAACATGGGCAAGCCACCGTCTAAGCTGACGTGACCAAACAGCTTACGCATCACCGTTGAGTTGCCTTCGTTGACCGGATCTTGCCCCTGTTTGACCGGAGGTATGGATGACGTGGATAATTGAACAAATGGCACAGGAACCTCGAGCACCTTGATACCTAAGTACCCATGTGGTTCGTTTGGCAAAATGGCACGTGGAACCTTGAGAACAACAAAAAGGCTGCGGAATCTCCAGATGGCTGGGGAATCATCAGATAGCTGCGGAATCGGCAGAGAGCTGCGGAATGCCTGTAAATATGTCAAAATCTAAACAAAACAGTCACACATTAGCAAAGCTCACTTGATCATGCTTAATTACATCTAATGTAATGATCTGGGCGGTTTTTCAGGGAAAATGAGGTGAAAGAGAGAGATAGGTGATGAAAAACAGTAGATAATAGTAGATGATGAGGTGTAGGTTAGAGGCTCTACACTATCCATAGAAGCTCAAAACAAGTGGAAAGTTTACCAAATGGATGTGAAGTCAGCATTCCTGAATGGAGTATTAATGGAAGAGGTTTACAGTGAACAATGTCTAGGCTATGAGAAGAAAGGTGAAGAGCACAAAGTATGCAGATTGAAGAAAGCTCTTTATGGGTTGAAGCACGCGCTAAGAGCATGGTACAGTAGGATAGATTTCTATCTACTGGAAAATGAGTTTGACAAATGTGAGGGAGAAGCCACTGTCTACATCAAAGAAAATGATGGTAAGATTTTAATTGTTGTGTTATATGTTGATGATATGATTTTTACAGGTAATGATAACTACCTCATTAAAAATTTCAAATCAGTCATGAAAGAAGAATTCGAAATGACTGACATGGGTTTGCTGAGATACTTCTTAGGAATAGAAGTAGATCAAAATGAAAATGGAATTTTTATCTCTCAAGTGAGATATGTAAATGAAGTGTTGGGCAGATTTAATATGCAAGAGTGTAAGGCACCGATCACTCCCATGGTAATGGGATTAAAACTCAGCAAAGAGGACAGCAACAAGGATTTTGATCCTAGCTTATATAAGAGCATACTTGGCAGCCTCATGTATTTAACAACAACTAGGCCAGATATAATATTTGCTGTTAGTTTAATTTCCAGATTCATGGAGAGGCCAAAGGAAGAACATTGGCAAGCAGCGAAAAGAATTCTGAGGTATGTCAAAGGTACTAAAATGCTTGGAATTTTATATACTGTTTCAGAATGTTCAGATTTAGTTGGCTACACCGATAGTGATTGGGCTGGAAGTATAGATGACCGGAAAAGCACTTCTGGTTATGTTTTCCACATGGGTTCAGGAGCCATTTCATGGGCTTCTAAGAAGCAGTCCATTGTAGCATTGTCTACAGCAGAGGCTGAATATGTGGCAACTACAGCAGCAGCATGCCAAGCAGTGTGGATGAGAAGAATGTTGAGGAGCTTAGGCCGAGAGCAAGCAAAGGCAACAGTGATTTTTTGTGACAATAGCTTAGATATTGCATTATCAAAGAATTCAGTGTTTCATAAGAGAACGAAACACATCGACACAAGGTTTCATTATATCAGAGAATTGGTAAGCAATGGAGAAATCATTTTACAACATTGAGGACTCACGAATAGGTAGCAGACATTTTGACAAAGCCATTGGATCAGAAAAGCTTTGAATTTTTGAGGAAATGTTTGGGTATGATTGAATGCCCAGCATTTGAAATTAAAGGGGAGTGTCGGAATGGTAATTCCAACTGCCGTGCAGGTCCAACGACGACAACACACTTCAATTCGCGTCAGCAGATCCCATTGGCGCAGGCGGGGAGTGGCAGCGACACAAGACTCCAGCGATAAGCGATCGCCGATATCGCATCGGCGAAGTGGCAGTGGAGGACTGACAAGGAGGCGTTCATATGTTGCGATGAGCGATCGCCGATATCGCTATCGGCGTATCGCTATCGACATTATCAATATGGCGGAGCCTTTGCATATATAAAGTGGCGATCCGATGAGTCGGACCCGACGGGTGTATAACATTTGTTTCATATTATTTCAGTTTCGCAGCGGCCCTATTTCTTGTGTTTTAATGTTTTTCATGCATACGTTATAATATATTGCGATCGACATATCGCAATCGGGGAAACCAAAGGTGCACAATTTTTCTTATATACGTGCTATGCGATGAAGCCCAGACCCAATGGATTTCCAAAGCCAAATTGAATAATGGATGAAGTACAGGCCTGCAAAATGAATTCAACGTGAAGTAAATGTTTCATTACCGCCAGTTTTGTGAGTACAACAGTAAATGTAATTTACTGTGGGTTGGTAAGTTTTTTTGATGAAGTTTTTAATTTCTATCAGCGGGAGTATGGGGACAGGTAAAAGTTGGTAACCCCACTTAAATTTTATTGTTTTTCATTTTTTTTACGGCAGCATGGCAAGTGAAAATGGATGTAAGTTTTTGGTGTTTTTGGTTGTCATATATATATGTAATATTTTTTTTTGTAAAAAAAAAAATATGAATGAGGCACGACAATGCGTATGAAGTGTTCCGAATATGCAAAAGGAAGCACACAGCAGTGTGAGAAAGATCTATGTGTAACTTTCACACAGCAGAAAAATATTATTGGTGAATCCCTCTCCGAGAGAGAGGAAGATTATAATCTGTAACAGAAGCTTTTTTTAATAGAGATCCTTGGTGTGTAAAAACTCTGTCCTCTGTTCTCAGAAATATTTTAAAAGCTTCCCTGTGTTAAGATCGTGGAGAGGAACAGAGCATTGTCTCTGTGTGCATTTTTTTATTGTGTTTTTGGGATTTTAACAGAAAAATTCCCCAACACATTGAGCATTGTAAGAATGCTGATCGAGTGAAGCTCTAGTTGTGGCAAAGGAAAGAAATTGTAGTAGTTCTGTTTGGTAGTGGATTAAGTAGACTTAGGTGGGGTTTGAGCAGAGAATCCGACCGTGGAGGCATCAGATTAAATTGTGTGTTGAGCTAGGAGGAGCTGGAGTTGACCATGGGAGCTGATCCACTGAGGTTGGAGCTGTAGCCCGTGACTAATGCATGTGCAACAGACTGAGCATTGGTGCCCCATTTCAGAGTGAGTGGAAACTTCTTTGTGTGTATGTTCAATATGAAGACGAGTTTTTCAGTGTTCAATCCCGAGAGGTGAAGATAAAGGTTAAAGATGATTGTGTAACGCTGTGGCAGCCATCGTGTGCAGAGCCCTGTAGAAGGTCACGTGTCTCACTGGAGTACAATGAGTGGGATAATGTTGGATACTGATCTTTTTGATGATGTATTTTTAGAGAGCTCATTTGGAAATATTTTAGGGCTTGGTAATATTTTTTATTTCAGTCACAAGAATTATTATATCAAAATAATGATTTTATTGATAACCATAAATATCAAGAGTTGGAGTCCATTCCACATGAGAGCAAAACTTGCTTGTCCTTGAACCCAATTACTAGTAATGTGATTGGATCCGCTTCTAAGATGGTTGTGAAAGTGGAGGATACTACCATAGATGTTGTTCATACACCACTCATGTTCGAAGATGAGTGCATTTTGGTGGCTCCACATGGAAAGTGGGGAGAGCATGGATTGGATTATCTTGTTTTCACTCTTCCCGATCTTGCCTTGCATTCCAATATGGAAGAGGTTGCTAATGTTAAGTACATAAGGAAGGAAGAGGTTGCTAATGTTAAGTACATAAGGAAAGAGTAGTTGAAGGAGCTCATAAGGAAAGCAAGAAAGGTGAAGCACCAACAAATCAACAAACTTGCACCCTTTGGCAAAAAGGAAGCAATGAAATGTATTTTTTGTAAGCATAGCTTAATCTTAGACCACCAAGTAAGTTAAAGTATAAGTAGTGATTAAAATGAGGTGTTAGAAAAATAACCACGAGTACTCTATATTGGTTGTATGAGGACGAGTAGTTGGTGCCAGTTTGCAGAAGTTGCGCACAATCCGCTGAATTAATGATCGTTTTGCATAAATATATATGATATGTAATGCAATAAACAAACTCTTTCCTAGAGTCTTCAGTGTTTATGTGACAGACAAACAAGCGAAATGAAATATATAAAAATATATAAAATGCGAGTTGCTGTTTGAACTGTCCACCTGAAATTTGTCGGCATAACAAAAGTTATTCTCAACGTTATTCTTGTGTCTGTAAAAAGGATGTGATTGGTATCGTTTACTGTTGTAGTGCGTCGGTTTCATTTCAATTTGTCGTTATAATGATGCATAAATATGTGCTTGGATTGTGGTACGTGGAAATGCAGGAACACGGCGACAAAAATTGGCATAATTGAAGTACAAGGACGTGAAAAACTTGAAGGTTGTTCTATGTGCTTGGATTGTGGTACGTGGAAATGGAGGAACATGGGGACAAAAATTGGCACAATTGAATTAATAGCATTTTCTCTTTTTCATTTGTTTTTGCAGTTGGAATCTCCAAAAAGTCGTATTCTAGACAACTCTTCATTTGTTTTTACACTTGGAATCTCCAAAAAAAAGTCGCATTCTAGACAACTCTTCATTTGTTTTTACAGTTGGAATCTCCAAAAAGTAGCATTATAGACAACTCCTTTATTTGTTTTTACAGTTGGAATCTCCAAAAAGTAGCATTATAGACAACTCCTTTGTTTTTTTTCGCTTTTAACCATGTCGTGATTATGAATATATAAATAATTAATTATATTCATTTTCAATTTGTAAACTCTAATATTTTAAAATTATCATTAATTAATTTGTTTTTACAAATTTATTTTATATTTATATTGTATTATATTTAATATTAATAATTATAATTATGTTTATAAAAATTATTTATTTAAAAATAGAATTTTTAAATTAAATTTAATTATCAATAACTATTTATAGATGATAAACTTTTAGTTTTATGAAATATTTATACGTTATTAATAATATTTAACAATAAAATAAAATATATCTTAAAAATAATTAGATTTTTTTATTTTTAATTAAATTAATTATTAAAAAATATATTATATATAAATTGATGTTATATAAAATAAATATAATATTAATTTATCTATATTACAAACATATTACATTAATTATCTATATTAAAACATATAGATAATTTTATAATTAATAATTATATCTATTTTTTTTTTTTTTTTTTACTATTATGTATACCATAAAGTGTTTTGATGAGAAAAGCCCCGATAGTCACCTGCTTATAACAAACGAAACACCAAGGATGTTACGTGTACTTACGCTATACGCCCATAACATAGTAAATACACTAATTAAACTACTCACTACTTACATGATACAGCAAGTGGCAAATGGAAAACCTTGTTAAGATGAGGTCATGGGATTAATCAGTCACGGCATCGACATTTTTGGGCGCAAGAAGCTGTATATAAAGGCAATGGCAGCAGGGTAGTAACGCACAAGTTTTAGTTCCTTGTCTTCACCTCTCACATTAGGCGGAAAGGTATCATACCATATAAGCCTAACACAAATGGCTCTGCTTTCTTCTGCACCGTTGGTTTCCATTAGTAGGTCGCTGGTGTTCAGTTCTACTTTTGAGCTTAAGGCAATGCATAGAACAATCGCAAATCTTGGAATGGGCAGGCATAGGAAATCCGCAACACCTTCCCTGACCATGAGTTCGACCACTTCTGTATCTAATGAGGATGTTGTAAGAAGACGCGCAGATGGTTATCATTACAATCAGTGGGGAGATGATCTGATAGACTCTCTGGCAACTTCTTATGAGGTGGTTAACTATCTTCATTTGAATTTATTCTTCTGCATATTCTTTTTTTCGTTCAGAATTAATTTACTGCATTTAATGTAATGTGATTCAGGCACCTTCTTACCGTGAACGTGCTGATAAACTAATTGGGGAAGTAAAAGATATGTTCAATTCGATGGCAGTGGAGAATGGAGAACTAATGAGTCCCCTCAATGATCTATATCAACGTCTTTGGATGGTCGATAACGTTGAACGGCTGGGGATCGATAGGCATTTCCAAAATGAGATAAATTCAGCGCTGGATTATGTTTACAGGTCTGTCCCCATATCCTTTTCTATCAGTTTTCATCTATGCTTTATTTATCGAATACACACGATTATAACAAGAAAGTTATTTGCCCAGCAGCTTTTGGAACGGAAAAGGCATTGGACGTGGAAGAGAATGTGCTGTGGCTGATCTCAACTCAACAGCCCTGGGACTTCGAACTCTCAGACTACATGGATATACAGTGTCTTCAGGTATACATCAAAGTTATATTAATTAATTATTTCATTATAACTGACAACTGCCATTTACGAGGACACATTGACTGATAATCCACTATACATTAATATCAGATGTACTAGAACACTTGAAAGACCACAACGGGCAATTTACCTGCTCCGCCATTCAAACAGAGGGAGAGATAGGAAGCGTCCTCAATTTATTTCGGGCATCCCTCATTGCTTTTCCCGGCGAAAATGTTATGGAGGAGGCTGAAATCTTCTCTACAAAGTATTTAAATGATGCCCTACAAAAGATTGCGTCCTCTAGTCTTTCACAAGAGGTCAGACAGTCATACTAATTTCACATCCGCTAATTAACATCATATATCATTATTGGTTGGCATCTGTGTTTTATAGTTTCAATTTTATCAATGGCAGATAGAGTATGTTCTTGAATATGGTTGGCACACAAATCTGCCGAGACTGGAAGCAAGAATGTACATGGAAGTATTTCCACAAGACACTATATATGAGTAGGTTCATTATTTCACCATGTAACATCCAATTTTACTTCCATATCTTAAAGATTTAGTGTTTTCTTTAAAACGTTTAATTGAATGCAAAAACGCTCCTCGCCTAGATAAAGCAGATATGTTGAGAGAAATACTACCCGCTATCAAGAAACGTGTCTTTTAATTATTTAGTTTGAATGGAAGTTCGCCAATTGATGCGATTTTTTTTTATTGACGACGCGCAATATGAACAGGAAGAAACTGTTAGAACTTGCGAAAATGGAGTTTAACATCTTTCACTCTTTACAAAGGAGAGAGTTACAATGTCTCTCGAGGTAATGAGCTGTCATTCGATATCGTCTGAGAAGTAATTCAATTTGAGTGGTAAGAAGATCAACAGAATAAATAACTAAAGTTTGTTTGTGCAGATGGTGGAAACATTATGGGTTCTCTCATCTGGCATTCACGCGACATATTCCCGTGGAGTACTACACTTTTGCATCCTGCATTGCCAGTGATCCTAAACATTCCGCATTCCGACTTGGCTTTGCCAAACTGTGTCAACTTGCAACGGTTCTCGACGATATCTACGACACCTACGGGACAATGGAGGAGCTCGAACTCTTCACCTCAGCAATTAAGAGGTGATAATTGCACTTACTTCGGGAAACCTATTTTGTTGGGATGTAGCACACTGCATGCCCTTTAATGCACTCTTGACATGACTAAAAGTTGTGTAATGATCAGATGGGACCCGTCATCGATAGACTCTCTTCCAGAATATATGAAAGGAGTGTACATGGCCGTTTACCACACCGTAAACGAAATGGCTAAAGACGCAGAAAAAGTTCAAGGACGAGACACACTCAACTATGTTCGACAGGCTGTATGTACCGTTATAAAGCAAATATGTGCAAATATTTATTTCTGACAAAGTTAAGAAGGCCAAGTATTTATTAGTTATTTTGTTTTGCTTGTTGTCTTCAGTGGGAGCCTTATCTTGATTCGTATATGATAGAAGCTAAGTGGATCTCCAGTGGTTATCTGCCGACGTTCCAGGAGTACATGGATAACGCAAAAATCAGTTTCGGTTCTCGCATAACTACATTGCAACCCATCCTTACTTTGGGGGAAGCCCTTCCCCTTCACATCCTGCAGGAAATTGACTTTCCATCCAAGTTCAATGACTTGATGTGTGTCCTTCTTCGACTGAGAGGTGACACTCGCAGCTACCAGGTACTCCTCATAACCTCTTATATCAGATCTTATATCAAATCGAATCAAATGCATTTATTTATTGTTGGTATAATTTAGAATTGGGATACATATGATAGTGACATTCGCATTGTGAATTCAGGCTGACAGGGCGCGTGGAGAAGAAGCTTCGTCCGTATCGTGTTATATGAAAGACCATCCTGGAATCACAGAGGAAGGTGCTGTCGATCAAATCAATGCTATGATCATTAACTTAACCAAGGAAGTGAATTGGGAGTTTCTCAAACCCGACAGCAATGTTCCCATTTCTTGCAAGAAAGCTGCTTTTGACATTTGCAGAGTTCTCCTTCACGGTTACAAATACAGAGATGGCTACAGTGATGCCACCATTGAAACAAAGAATTTGGTGACGAGAACCGTCCTTGAACCTGTGCCTGTATAACCACACCTCAAATCTAGAAGAAATTTCTCCTTAATTCCGGTTTCTGATGTTGCTAAATAGACCTCGAGGTTGCATACGGAGGGCATCTTGGTGAGTCGACATGTCCATGTCATATGTGAAGTAGGTGTAGTAGTGCATTAGCATCTGAGAGGATATCCCATCATAAATCTTGTAGTAGTAGTGTTTAATTATATTTTTGATTGTAGTAGTAGTGTTTAATTATATTTTTGATGATAGAAATAAATTCAGAAATATTAAAAAAAAAGGGTTAAAGTTACTCAAAATTTTAAATTATAATTTAAAATTATAAAAATCTCTCTTAAAGTTTATCAAAATACTGAAAAAATGTCCGTAATTTTCAAAGTAAAAACAGTAGAGTTAGACTACAGCCATAAGATATGTGGCCATGTTGTTGATTAAAATGTATGTGCGTTCTTGTTATTCTATTTTATTGATTAAAAACGATATCATTTCCATAGTAATCAACATAGAGAAAACGATAACGCTTGTAAATTTTAGAAGCAGTCACAGAGATTTAACAATTGGGCAGGGCGATTGCACTATGAATTTTAAAATTCGGAGGGCACATATTAAAGGCGAATGAAGTAGTGTAAGTTGCAGAACCAATCACAAAAGATTTAAAATTTAGGCTGCGCATTTTCAATCCGAATTTTAAAATTCGGAGAGCACATATCGATGGCAATTATACATTTAAAATGGATTTTATGGGGATGCTTTATTTATTTAAATTCTAATTATAAATAAGGTTGAATCTTTCGATTGTAAATTTGGAAAGGAAAATTATTTTATTTTGTAGTATAAATAATTTTTTTATTGGCAAAAATTTTCTTTTTAGCTTTAATTTTCTTTAAAATCATAATTAAAATTAATTGGCTTATTAATATTGTTATTATCAAATAATAAATTTATCCTCCTATATATTGGTTTATTAAAAAAAAATTGGTTTTATTTTTTTTTGAAACTTTAGTGACTCCTCCTCTTATCTTATATGCACGTGATTTTTGGGGTTGTAGTATCTCTAGAGAATCAACATTGAGTCAAAATTAAAAGCAACACACTTATCCTATTCTAGTTATAGAAGTGGGTCTTTCCCATATAGAGACTTTTGGGGTTGTAGTATCTCTAGAGAATCAACATTGAGTCAAAATTAAAAGCAACACACCTATCCTATTCTAGTTATAGAAGTGGGTCTTTCCCATATAGAGAGACTAGCTATGACTAGGCTTTTATTGTACAAGCACAAAATCAATAACATAGGAGCCCATAGACCTCCTAATATAGCTTTTAATTCCAATCAAAACCACCTAAGGCTCAAACGAGGTTGGTACCAAGACACTAAGGCCTAGTTAAACCATTGGGGGATGAATTGAATCTTGCATTGCAAAACATTCACAGCATTAAAAATATTGTTACTTCAAATAAAAAATGTGGTAGCTAAAATAACCCACCCTATAAATCAAAAGTATCTCTCTTTTTTAACTAACTCTCATGATTCATAAAACACCATGCATGGAAACATTTTGCAATTTATTTGACAATACCAACATGGATGATGGAAATCACTTAATCTTAGAGTGCACACCTTACAACCACATTAGATCTAAGTTTCAAAATCTTTAAGTTTCAAAATCTTTGTTGCAATACTGACCTTCCTAGCCTTTTACCTTTTGACCATAGGAATAAAATCTTAAATCAAACTAAATAATTAGTTTATTTCCTATAGACCAAATTTTGGTGTAAGTGGAAGTTAACCACCATCATCATCATTACATAATATTTATATTAATATTATTATTGTCAAATAATATTTATAATTTTTTTTTAGGGCCTTGATACATATTGGCTTAGAAATATTTCTTTTTAGTTCTATTTTTCTCCAAAATCGAAATAAAAGTGATATTTCTTGATTATATTATTATTGAGGAATGATAATATTATTTATAATTTCTTTAATTACCAATTCATACACATCCAAATAATTTTTTATCTATATTATTTGAATAATTAAATTTATAAGTTTCTGTTAATTACAATTCACTAACTACAAAGGTTACAGATGTATACAATTTAATTTATAATTTTTAAATTTTTGTATATATATGAATATTTCTTATAAATAAATAATTTTAAAGTGATTAACATTTTTTAAGGTTGTATAATATTTTTTAAAAACAAAAAAAACTAAACTTACACAATGTTGAATATTTATTTATTTTTTTAACCAAATTGCATTATTTTGTTAGTAAGTTGAGCTTAATCCAAGATCAACTTATATTTTGGATAGAAGAACAATGTGTTTATCTATAAAATGCTTATCACCAGAATTATATACTCACCAATGAAATGCTATTACATTTTTTTTTGTCATGGAAATAATCTTCATTATCATCCTTTCTTGATATTCAAATATGAAAAAAATTAAATAAGCATTCTCTTCAACACACAATATATATCTCTATATATATGTATGAGGTAAATCTAGTTCTATTAATTTTTTATTTTTTATTTTTACTTTTATTGTGAATGGGATATCTACATAAATAAAAGCAGCATGTGTACTGAGAGAACCATCCAAAATATAAGGAAGGAATGTAAATGGAAATTTACAATACCATGATTGAAATGGTTCAAAGAGTTGTGTGGTAATATTAATATTAAGATTAATTTATTGGTTTGTGTAAAACAATTATATATATCTATATATATA
>APFE031247214.1:58134-151683 GCA_000404065.3 Pinus taeda | reverse complement strand
CAGGCAGGGGTTTGCGGTTACCTCCCACAAAGCTAAAAATATACAAAAAATTGCCTTGTAAAATATTGGAATTTCATAGCAAATTTGTGTTTTTCATTAGACGGATGATTTGATGGTAGAAGTTATGTTAGTTGAGTGTTTTTTCCCTAGGAGGTAACCCTTGGTTTATATGCGGCAATTTATTGTGGTTGTGTATCATTATTCTGAGCAAGAGAGAGAGAGGAGGTTATGTGAGAGCGAAGAGCAAATTCTAATGGAGGTGTTGTAGGTCGTATCTCTTCATTTTGTTGGAAAATATAGAAGGGAGGACTAGCTATTTCTTTGTGGAAATAGCCTAAATTGGGTGAACCACATGTATGTGTGTCTTTCTTATTTTATTCATTTTTGTATTTATATTTTTGCAATATTTTATGTATTTCATTGTTCCATTAATTAATTTTTAACAAAGAACTAGGCTATGGAATAGGAGGTGGGACATAATAAGCCCCAAGCAATGTGGAATCTTTGTAGACACTAAGGGATACATCGGTAAAATTAGAGGTGTTCTTGTTACCTTCCATTGATGAAATGATGTTTTGAGGTGAGTTTTGAGGCTGAGGGTCATAATAAGTCAGGAAATCAATGGTGAAAATATTTCCATTATTGGGAAATAACATATGAAAAACAGAAGATGCGATAAATGACATGGTGTACATGTAACTATGACCAAGAAAGAGGTTATAATCTAAAGGGGTGTTGATAACTTCGATATCAATCATGACCATCTTGCCAATTACAATTATGGGGAAATTCTAATATAAACCAATAGGCTATAAGGGGTGACTGTGTCATGCATGAAGAGTGATGGTTGATGGTGACATTTTGGGAGAACCAAGTTTCTTCGAGACACTATCGGCCATCAGACAAGTGGAGGCATCTTCGTCCACTGTAAATTGTTGAACATTGGCCTTTTTTTATAGAGACTAGTTTTTGGAAAGCAACAAAGGAGAGAAGAGGGGGATGATCCACCTTATCAACGTTAAAGATGATCATATGATCATCTAAAGGATTCATAATGCCCAAAGAAAACAATAGATTTTTTTGTTAAGATGGGAACTTATGGAGTACTTCCAACATTAATATGGTGGTAGGATATTTAACCAAGTCATCTACTATACTATAGGTGTGGGAAGCTAAAGAATTAGCAACATTTCAATGCAATGGACCTTTGGTGATATCTAGATGAACCTATGCCTTAGGATAAGGGATCTATAAGTTACCATTTGGTGACAAAACAGGCTTAGTTGAAACTTTGGGTTGAGAATTAGTTGTTGAATTATCAAGATGGTTATCATATTGGTATTACCAAGTTTGGAGGTTGATAGGTTTAGAATGCATAATGATAAGCTAATAATTTCCATTCCCATGTTATGTAGGTTGAGTACCTAAAGGATTTTGGCCATCTCGCACAACCGCATATCCTTGGTGAGGGAATGGGTTAGTAAGAACTCTTGGCTACATGGAAGCAGGAGGGAGTTGAGTGATAGGTTTCTTCGCTCAAGAGGTAGATTCTTGAGCTTCCCATGCCTAACACATACGAGGGAGAAGTGGAAATTCATGAGTATAATGGTCATAAGTCCCACAACAAGAACAAGGTTCATGTATTCTAAGGACCTTATTTTGCTTGTGTTGTCTACCTTGTAGCTGGGTTACAAGATTGGATTGATCACCCTTATTGGAATTAAGTTGTCTACCTTCATTGCCTTTATTACACGCAGATGGTTGATTCATTCCCTTGTTTCTTCTCTTGGGGTTGGGGGGAATGATAACACTCTGTTGACCATATGCTTAAATTTGTGGAGCTAATTTTTGTTGTGACAAAGAGGGTTGAGGCATGGGAGGTTGAGGTGTCAATGTTGTTTGTGTTGGAGCACTTGGTGGTGCATATGGGTAATATGGGTTTGCGATAAGATTTTGGTAACCAGGTTGAGAAATAGTTGGTTATGACATCAGTTAATGCGGATGAAAATATGAATATGATGTGCTTATACCTTGGTAATAGTTGATAGATGAAGCATCAAGAGCAAGATAGGTGTAACTGGAACTGGCCCCCCTTGGGGTTGACCATAACTAGTAGGAGGCTGAGAACATGGTGATGGGTGGGGGTATGAAAGAGATCCAATGATACCATTGAGGACATGAGATGTCTCTATTGTAGAAGAAACACCAAGCCTGGGAATATCAGGAAGGATGATATAAACATAACTTGACTAGGCTTATATCAAATCATATTTCACGACTATTTGGAGAGCTTCATCTTTAGTTTGTGTGAAGTGAGAGGCGACATCTTTAGCAATAGGGCCCAATAGTGTTCTAAAAAACTAGTCCATATAGACATGGTCCTCGAATTTAGAGGATTTACAAAGGCTCCTCTTTTTGCACCATTCTTATACATAGTCAGAAAGATGAGTGGCATAAATTTTATGAAAGGAAGTCAAAAGTTTGGTACCATTGCCACATCGAAGAGGTAATTGGAAATATGAAAGGAAGGAATTTGTAAGGTTCAAAAAGGTGGAATGAGAAGCATGTAGTTGATTGGCATATCTTGACAATCGCTCCAGGTAGAGTTTTTTTGAAGAGACAAAGTTGAATGAAGTCTTGATGGAGTTGAATGAGTACCACATGTGGAAAAATCAACATGATGGGTAGGGTATTCTCTAGAATTCCCTTAAAACTTGGGGATGTTTGAGGTAATTTTAGATGGAAGGGAAGGAAAATTTTTGTCATGGATAAGGGGTTCATCGATGAGTTGATTTAAGTTGGGGAGGCTCAAACCAACCATGTAGGGAAGAAGAGGTTAATTAGCATCCATACCTGAAGAGGTTATAATATTTCGGGCTTAAGGGTTACCCTGGTTATGCTCAATGTTACCACTTGGGTTACCACAATGCACATTAGCACCTAACATGTTAGTAATTTAAGGTTAGGAGGATGAAGAATGATATGAAGAACTAGAAGAATCGGAAGAACTAGAATTCGCATGCAGACTAGGAGGGGACTAGATCGAGGGAGAATGACTCTACGAGTAGGGGTGAGAGGATATCCTGAAGGAAACTGGGGGCGAAAGCAAAAAGGTATCCTAGACAAGTGCCGAGGGGGGCACAATGGTTTGAGTACAGAATAAGAACTGTGATGGCTAAAGGGTAATAAAGAGAGTAAACAAGCTACAAGAAAACACCTATTGTAGTGGTGCCAAGTGTATATTATCTATAATGATATGATACTCTAATCCCACCAAATATTTCCTATCAAATAAAAACAACCTCTAGCCTAAAGTTTATCTAAATCCTCAAACCATTCCTAATTCTGTTTGTTGATGAACAAAGTCCCCTAGGGTCTTCGGTTAATACCCTAGTAGAGTGTGGGTTATCTACAAATAAAAACAAGCATTCCATACAACCATGATACTAATATAAACAAAATACGCGAAGAGAGGTGCACCTGGGGGTCCTTTGTTTGGGTAGATCCAATCATGGTCCAAACCCTCTTAGAGTTCCTTTCGATCCTTCAACCTACAAGGCAATCAATTCAAGGAATCATAGCAGTATATGGACCAAGCATCATAAGGAAATCAACTTCATAGGATATTGAAAGGTTGTTAGTTATATAACTGAAACAACCATTCATATGTAAATCATAACATTGATATCATAAGCATTAAGAAGATTAATATCAGGAACATGACGAGTGTTTCTTTTATTATAGATAACTAAAATACAGAAATGAATGATTTCACCCGAGTATTCCTTTCATAGGCTCCAAGAGGAACTGTCCTTCAGATTCGTCCAATCTCAAGCCCTCAACAAACTCCTTCCATGACTCACTCAAAGATATCTCAACTAATGGAAAGACATCATAACTAAAGGAAGCAAGGGTTTCTTGTAATGGGGGAAGTGTTGGAAGCACAAGGATCTTCAAACCTGATCAGGGATAATCTCAGCATAGTGATTTTTCTCTTTATTCTCTCCTCTCTTAGGCCTTCCCATTGAAGCCTTTTTATACTTCTCCTAAAGTAGTTTTTTAGTTGGGAATTTGTTGGGAACAGTTAGGCCACGGGCACTAATAGGTAATCAACAGGTAAGACCTGTGATCTCCGTCCGAAATTAAGGAGATTTAATTTTTTTTAAGTGTTTTTTTAAGACATATATGTGGGTTGGGTATACACAAACCTGTGTACACATGCGTTTAGCTTAGGGAAATGTCGTGTATAAGGATAAAACACTTTTTTTTAAGTATTCAGAACAGGTCTAGAAGGAGGGGTTGCCCTAGTCCATGAGTGCAACATCACAAACATCAAGAGTGATATTTGGAGCTAAAACAGATTCCCTCTAATATATTAGGTCAGAAGGGGTACATGATGGCCGAAATGTATTAAGTAAGTGCATGGAAAGGAAACCTGTCAAAAACTAAGAAGGACTTCACCAAAGTTCGACCTGCCAAGCCACAAAAGGATATCAAAAAGAAACACTATCTAATGTGGGCATACTCATGCTTAGAGAAAGTAAAGCATGTCTGCATATCAAGTACAAGGTTATCCACTAAGTATATAAGTATAAGATACTGGAAAATACATAATGGATCATCTGATCATGATCAAACAAGTACATGTCTGAATATCACATATAAGAATGTCAATGATGTTGAAGGATGAAGCGGATCACTGATATCAAAGACTGATCCCAAAAGTACCAAATGAACATGATGGAGTAAGATGGTACTACACTGCAAACTCAGGTTCCAGCATATAGAATGTCGTCATGAATGATTGCAACATATAAGGTGAGTGGTATCAACTAGCAGCAACGGGAGCAACTATCAAGTGAACCAATGAATGCTGATGCAATCTGAGGTCTTCACTAACTGCCCTGGTACATTTCTACACCATGGGGATAAATGATCTGACTTTGACCATGTGAGAAATCGTTTGATTACCGATCATTGATGTATACCGTTAACAAACGCGAGACCACTCACTGATAAAGATAATGAGCATCAGGGTACCTAGTACAATCTAACAAGTGTGAATAGATGAGATGGAGTCAAACATCTATAAGAATCTATCAATCAGGAGAAAATGATGGTTTCCCACTGTTGATAGCAAAGGATCTACCACTGATGACTGCAAACCCCAAGGTTCTACCAAATGGACTCTAGATCTTTGCCCTAGAGCAAGGATTCGTAGTCGATGGGGAAAGATCCGCTAGAAGGAAGGCAATAAGGCATCCTTCATCAATCTAGTGCGAGTGTAACCCATAGGCCAATAATGTGGAAGGAATCAGATGAAAAAGATGTAGTAAGTCGACCAAAGCACGTTTCTAGTGTACACAAGATATGGCTAGCACACGACAAAAACCCTCTGAACCAACCAATAATTAAAGCTGACACAGCGGTGAGGTATCCACGAATAGGATCAAATGGAAACCAAGGTACGGCACAAATCCCAATGTGTGATAGTGTAAGCTGATGTTGAACACAATGGAAATCACTCAGTCAAAGACCCATGATACTGATCGATGATGAGCACAAGGTGACCTATCAATAATGAAAATATGGCTAGGGTTCGGCTCTAGGCTTGTCCTCAGAGCAAGATTTCATCGTCGATAAGGACAAGACCCGCCAACAAGAAGTCAATGGAGACCTTCTCAAACCGGCACAAGTTAACGAGCTTGACACAAGACAAGGAACTATGCTCCATGATCCCTGTTTCATTTTTTAACGAGGTTGACACAAGATCAAACTATCCTCAAGACACCTAGTTTCATTTTCTAACGAGGTTGACACAGGAACAAACTATCCTCCATGATCCTTGTTTTGTTTTTTAAGGAGGTTGACACAAGATGAAACTATGGGTTCATTTTTTCACAAGCATGAACCATGGAGAACTCTTCTTGGATTCGGTTTCATGTTTGCACAAGCTTGAAATGAAAAACTATGACTATTATGAGTTTGCATGACCCGAGCATAATGACTCAAATCGAGGTACATGCTCCCCAAGCTTCATTGCATTCAAAGAGGTGGATGCAATGAAGGTTCAGTTTCGAGATCTTGGAAAGACTCAACTTGGATTTTACAAGATCTTATTCAAAGACATGATTTGGAAAGGGAGTTGTTTCATTTTTTAATGAGGTTGACACAGTGAAGCAACTATCCTCATAACCCTTATTTCATTTTTTAACGAGGTTGACACAAGATCAAGAACTTTCCTCAAAACCCTTTATTCATGTCTTAACAAGGTTGACGCAAGATCAAGAACTTTCTTGAAAACCCTTGATTCATTTTTTAATGAGGTTGATAGAAGATCAAGAACTTTCCTCAAAACCCTTGATTCATTTTTTAACGAGCTTGACACAAGACAAGGAACTATGCTCCATGATCCCTGTTTCATTTTTTAACGAGGTTGACACAAGATCAAACTATCCTCAAGACACCTAGTTTCATTTTCTAATGAGGTTGACACAGGAACAAACTATCCTCCATGATCCTTGTTTCGTTTTTTAACGAGGTTGACACAAGATGAAACTATCCTCGAGACACCCAGTTTCATTTGTTAACGAGGTTGACACAGGAACAAACTATCCTTGAGATAAAAGTTCATGAATCTTCTCATCAGTATGTACATGATCAGAAAGTGTTGTTGTAGCTGAGGTTGATATTGAAAGTGATTCCCCATGGACCACATTTATTGGACCAGGTCGGTTGAACAAGAATAAGAAAATGACTGTACAACCTAATATGCAATTTCAAAGGGACTCAAAGGCATCATGCCATCAAATGAATCCACCTCACAATTGGAAGGCACGATCCAAGGATCATAAAAAGTAATAGTATTCAATGAAGTCATATCAATATTTGCAATAGAAGGTGATATGTTAGGAGGAGGGAAGGAAAAAGTTCTCAATAGACCAGAATCTTTAATCAAACCTACGTCAACATCCTTGTAAGGGATAGTTGTTTTATCGATGTGCTGAATACTATCTGTAGAGGCTGGGTCGGATGAGAAATAAGTCAATTGGTATATCGTAATGATCTTTTTATTCTGAGCGAACTTGATAAGTCAAAAGGCTGATGAAACAATAGCAGTCATAGCATAAGACCAACTACGAACCAGGAGAAGGTTGTAAACTAGAGGGGAATCAAACACTTCGACATCTATATTTACGGTTTTACCTTCGACCCCTATAGGTAAATCATGTAAAATACCAAAAGGATGGAATCCTCGGCAATCAAAAACATTAAGAATTGTCAGAGACTGATTGAGTGTGGGAGAACCAAGAGATCTCCAACACTGGATTGCCATAATACATGTAGAAGCCCCTTCATCAATCATAGTATGAAAACAAGGTCTGTTTTTGACTAAAACCGGAATCTGGAAAGCCATTTGATGAGGTTGGCGGGGGTGCGCTATTCTCTAAATTGAACATTATTAGGTTCGAATCTTGAATATCGACAGCTCATATAACATACAATAATAATTTATGTTGTGCTGGGCACGATAGCAACACTTCCAAAGCCAACATTGCTGAAGGGGAAATAACTAAGTCTTCAACAATGTTATAATTCTGAGCAGGTCTTGCATGTGGATTGAAAGCTGATTTATGAGGTATACCTTTAACAGGCGGTTTGATTACTATGTCAGGGTTGGGTTTCTCAATCTGAAGTGGATGAGAACTAGGAGGAGATGTAGTTGATGTGTTTGAATTAGAAGACTCTACTTCTTTACCACCAACACGATTTTTACTACCATAATCTTGCAATCACGTCGCAATCCTAACATAAGACATCATCATGACAGGTTCTTATGAGGCATTCAAGGAAGAATCAATCATCTTACTATCTTGAGTAGGAAAAGGATCCTTCAAGACAACAGGCATTTGAGAACCTCTAACGAATTCCGAAACCTTTGGTCGATTGGGCATTCTTTGCTAAAATAATCCTAGTCGCAAATGAAACAATGATAGCAAGGTTTCTATTTTTCGTTAATAGATTCATTTTTATTCGTTTTATCTTTTGAATTTTGTTTGTTTTTCTTCTTCCCTTCTTTTTACTACCAGATTTTGATTTGGCTGTAGATGATTCTACGACATGGATGTCAGCAGAAACTTCAGGGGAAGAATCTCCTTTTGGGGAATCAGGTAGATTTATTATAGGAGAATAGTTCTTTGAAGATTTCTTCTTACTTGTAGTACTAACTGAAACAATCATACCATCAACGACATGAGACCGTGAAGGAGCTATAGTTATTTGACCGTGTTTTGGAAGATCGGGGATTTTTTCATGTAAAGTACCTGACTACGTATAGACAAGGTCAAGGTATTGAGCCTGAGCAATGACTTTCTCTTCACTGGAAACTCCTCCCTTAGCTACATCTTCAGTGATTTTGGGTAACAATGATTTAATGAACCATTCCGCTAAAATTTGATCTGGAATGAAAACTTTCACTAAACGCCTTCTACGTCGCCATTCATGGATATGATCAGAAATATATGTAGACATGGATTATTTTAGTGAATTTAATAGTTCCGTGCCATTGTTGTATCTGATAGGCAACTGAAAATTAGTTAAGAAAGCAATGGCTAACTTATTGAAACTATAAAAAGAGCCTCGTGGTAACTAAGTGTAGCATTTGGCGACAAGACCAATAAGAGTTCATTGAAAAAGATGCAATCGAATTGAATCATCAATGATTGAATTGGATGCACACCAGAGGTGATAAGTCATAATGTGATTTGACGAATCCTCTCTTGAATTACCCTCGAATTTCAGGATATCACTGGGCAACTTACTAGGCATTAGCGACCAATGTAGAAGATAGTAAATTGGATCATTCCTAAGGTGCGACAAATCAGATAAATCCAAAGTTGCAATAAATTGTAACTGACAGTTAGGGTCACGAAAACCTTGAGTAATGAGACCAGCTCCAGGAGGAGGATATCGAGGATAGCCTGGAATTGGATTTGCATTAGGAATGTTATAACCTCCTGGGAAACCAGGATTAACTGGACCAAACTGAGGTTGTTGAGGCTGTTGATAAGTATAGCCAGGATACGGTTGATACTGATAAACTGGGTTTTTTTACAATAGGACCGAATTGATACTGTCCCTGGTATGGTTGATAGGTGAATTGCGGTTGGCTTGTGGCAATCACACTTGTACCAGCTTGTCCTGCAGGCATCTGGACCAAAGTCTGAACTATAGGTCCTGGTTGTGGCATAGAGACTTGAGGAACTTGCACTGATGCAGGGATAGGAGCTACAGATGCTCTAGAAATAGGTGTGGTAGGTTGAACAAAAGTTGTAGTAGTTGCAGCAGTTTGAGGTAGAGTCTGAGGTGAGCTAGGCCCAGGCTGTTGATCTAAACCAAGTGCAGGGGTTTGAACAGTAGGTTGGATAGGTGCTGGGTTGGATCAGAAACCAAAGGCTGTCTAGGTTGATTAGATAACTGCACATTAGGTTGCATAGTCTATTGAGTTTGAGATGGATTCCATGCCATGTTCATTCCAGGGTATGGGCCCATAAAACATTGTACATATGGAGGACCATAACCTGGTTGAACATCGGGCTAATAATTAAGCAATACATTTCCAGCTCCTTGTAAAAATGATTGACGAGTAAGTGGTTGGAAACCTTGAGTTGGGTACTTACCTTGAGGTTGATAGCTTTGAGGCACGTACTGAATCTGGGGTTGATAAGCATCCTGAGGAATATACTGAGTTTGGGGTTGACCTTGGGGTATGTATTGTCCTGAAGGTTGAAAATGTTGAGGTAGCCCGCCAGGCGATAACTAACTACCTTGTGGTTGCCCCCCAGGTGGTAATTGACTACCATGAGGTTGTTGCCGAGGCAGTAACTGACTACCTTGAGGTTTCCCCCAAGTGGTAACTGACTACCTTGGGGTTGCCCCTCGCGCAGTAACTGACTACCTTGAGGTTGAGGATTTGGAATACTACCAGACATCATAAGGATTTGTTTTGTGTTCAATGTTTGAGTTCCATTACTACCAGATGATAACTCATGCTCAGTAGGTTGAGGAGTTACTCCTGAAAATGTACTAGTGAGTGATTGGTACCCTGAAGGAATAGAAGGATCACGAAAGTCGCTGCTCACAAGAGTGCTGAAGCAAGTATCTCATTTGTAAACTTGAACACCTCACTAAGAAAATGTAACCTTAAATGGAATGTTATATACAAAATGACTAGCTAGTCAGTTCTCAAGGCTTAGATCTTAGGGAACTGCAGAGCATAAGATGTATTAACACAAAAAGGAAGTGAGCTAGTCAGAATTTAAGCTAAAAAGCTTCCGATATTAACTACAAAGGAGATTAACTACAATATATATGAACAATTAAGTAAACAATAACTCTCTTTAAATATCAAACATATTATACACTTACTTTAATTGTTGTTTTATTATGAATAAAACTTCATTCCACAAAAATTAGATATGATGAAAAAGAATTAATTAGCCTTTTCAGTAATGGAATTTTAGTTGAAGAAAATAAATACATTACTGTTTGAAACTATGACATTTTTAAAATATGTACTTAAATTATTATATATGTACTTAGTGATGAAAATAAAAAAATTTATTAATTAAATAAAACATGCAATTAAGTACAGATTAATAAGTTTCCAAAACCAATCTTTATATGGGAATGGTCATGTAAAAATTAAATGGTAAGATCCATTACAACAATTAAATCGTAAGATCCATTACAACCAATTCCAAATTTGAATTTATATATGAATGCTCGATTAGATATGGTTATGAGTTACAAGTGAGTGCATTAATTGTTTTTTATTATATTAATTTTTGTGTTTTATAAATAATATATTTTTTTATTTAATTATAAGAAAAAAAACCAAACAAAGTAAAAAAAATTACACTTAAAAAATTAGAACAGGAGAAAAACCTTGAACATTATAACAAAAAAAAATTAAAATAACTTAAAAAAATAAACAAAAATCAAAAGAGCTGCCCCATAAAAATAAAAATAAAATTAAAACTAAAACTTAAACTTTCAAAATTAAATTTAAAGAAATAGTGAAAGGAAACATTCGTGTGGTAAACTTTGGCCTTTGGTCTTGATACTTGCACTTGGAAACTTTGGCTTGAATGCATGCGGTTGCATATCATTTCTTTTCTATTTATAGGCATTAGTCCCACATTTATAAGACGTACGAATTATTCATTGAATATAATCATTCCTGCAAGCCACCAAGGTTTCAAATCTTTTCCTTTCTATTTATGGTGACTAGTGCCACATGTGTAACACAAAAGAATCATGTATTGTATATAATCATTCTTACAAGCCACCTCATTTGAATTAGCCGTATTGGAGGGACTTCGAATTAGCCGTATTGGAGGGACCTAACTCATTCATACACACAGTTTGGATAGGACCACAAGATGTGTTTTGTTTTGCTTTGTTTTGATACATGATGTTTTGCCTTGTTTTGTTACACAGAGTTTGGATAGGGACCACATAATGCTTTGTTTACATAATACATATATATTATGCAAAAGATAATTTGCACATGGACCACATAAATTTTTGTTTACAGAATGCATATATATTGTTCATAGGTATAGCTCGGTGCATGCAGTTGGACCACATAAATTTTTGTTTACAGAATATATATTTTCTGTAAACAAAAATTTATGTGGTCCATCTGCACACACCGAGCTATACCTCTGAACAATATATATGCATTCTGTAAACAAAATTTTATGTGGTACATGTGCACACTATCCAAATAGCGTGTGTATCAATCTCTAAATAGAGAAAATGTTCACACTATCCAAACTGCATGTGTATCAATCTGCAAACAAAACATTATGTGAACAATACCACATGTGCACACTATTCAAATTGTGTGTGTACTAGTTTGTAAACAAAACTTTATGTGGTCCATGTGCACATTATTTTTGCATAATACATATATATTATGCAAAAGATAATGTGCACATGGACCACATAAAGTTTTGTTTACAGAATGCATATATATTGTTCAGAGGTATAGCTTGGTGTGTGCAGTTGGACCACATAAATTTTTGTTTACAGAATATATATTTTCTGTAAACAAAAATTTATGTGGTCCATCTGCACACACCGAGCTACACTTCTGAACAATATATATGCATTCTGTAAACAAAACTTTATGTGGTACATGTGCACACTATCCAAACATCGTGTGTATCAATCTCTAAATAGAGAACATGTTCACACTATCCAAACTGCATGTGTATCAATCTGCAAACAAATTGTTATGTGAACAGTACCACATGTGCACACTATCCAAACTGTGTGTGTACTAATTTGTAAACGAAACTTTATGTGGTCCATGTGCACATTATCTTTTGCATAATACAGATATATTATGCAAAATATAATGTGCACATGGACCACATAAAGTTTTGTTTACAGAATGCATATATATTGTTTAGAGGTATAGCTCGGTGTGTGCAGTTGGACCACATAAATTTTTGTTTACAGAATATACATTTTCTGTAAACAAAAATTTATGTGGTCCATCTGTACACACCGAGCTATACCTCTGAACAATATATATGCATTCTGTAAACAAAACTTTATGTGGTACATGTGCACACTATCCAAATAGCGTGTGTATCAATCTCTAAATAGAGAACATGTTCACACTATCCAAACTGCATGTGTATCAATCTGCAAACAAAACGTTATGTGAACAATACCACATGTGCACACTATCCAAATTGTGTGTTTACTAATTTGTAAACAAAACTTTATGTGGTCCATGTGCGCATTATCTTTTGCATAATATATATGTATTATGTAAACAAAACATTATGTGGTCCATGTGCACACTATCCAAACTGTGTATTCTGTAAACAAAACAAAACATTATGTGGTCCCTATCCAAACTTTGTGTAACAAAACAAGACAAAACATCATGTATCAAAACAAAACAAAATAAAACATTATGTGGTCCCTATCCAAACTCTCTGTAACAAAAAAAGACAAAACATCATGTATCAAAACAAAACAAAACAAAACACATCTTGTGGTCCTGTCCAAACTGTGTGTATGAATGAGTTAAGTCCCATCCAAATTGTATGTGTATGAATGAGTTATCAAAACAAAACAAAACAAAACACATCATGTGGTCCTATCCACACTCTGCGTGTATGAATGAGTGAGGGAGTTATCAATGAATTATATGTGTGTACCAATGTATCAAAATAAAATAAAACAAAACACATCTTGTAGTCCTATCGAAATTGTGTGTATGAATGAGTTAGGTCCTATCCAAACTGTAAGTGTATGAATAAGTTATTAAAACAAAACAAGTGGTCCTATCCAAACTTTGTGTGTATGAATGAGTTAGGGAGTTATGAATGAGTTATACGTGTGTATCAATGAGTTATACCTCAAGGTACAAACATTCATTACTTGGCATTCATTTCTTAGCTCATTCCTATGCGCCAAAGTTAGCTCGGTGTGTGCATATGGACTACATAAATTTTTGTTTATATATATATATATATATATATATATATGTATATATTGTTTAGGCCTATAGCTCAGTGTGTGCACATGGACTACATAAATCTTTGTTTATGGAAAACATATATATTGTTCCATATTCTAATCACCAAGACGATACACACATAATTGGATAGTGTGCATATGGACCACATAAAGTAGTGTTTCTAGAATACATATATATTGTTCCATATTCTAATCACCAAGATGATACACAGAAAATTTGGATAGCATGCACATGGACCACATAAATTAGTTTTTTCACAATACATATATATTGTTTTCTAATCACCAAGATGATACACACACAATTGGGATAATGTGCACATGGATCACATAGAGTAGTTTTTTCAGAATACATATCTCTAGTTCCATATTCTAATCACCAAGACTCAATATTTTTTACAGTAAATAATGAATATAGAAAGATTAAGGGAAGCTTGAAACTATGGAGTAGGACTGAAATTGGATTTATTCTCTTAATTTCAATGAAGAATCAAGATAAATCAGTTCATATATGTGATGAAGATGGTGTTAGAGATGGGAAGGGAAACACATCAATGGATGAAAGAATTTGTTGAAATTCGATGAGCATCAACACAGCCAATTGCCTTCCTATATCCCTCGCTTTGGATGTCATTCCTCTTTGATAAGTATCATCAACAATATTTTTTATGAAATTATTTGGCACAATAAAACCCAATTTTAAAACTATTTGGCATACTTCTATGGTATTCTTTAGCTTATTATATATTGATATATTGACATTAATACCTTTTTAATGCACTTATTATATAGTAATAGTTACAAAGAAACAATGTAGAAGAGGGTGGAAGGAAGATACATGATTTAATTTTTAATTGGTTTGGTCTTGTAATAGTGATATCTTATTCTTAATATTGATAGGTGATGTGGTGCATCATCGTCTAATAGGTATAGTGAGGATGATGGTGAGGAAGGATGTATCTACTAATGGGATCTACTAAAGGGATCTACCAAAGGGTTAGGTATAGTAACGATGATGGTAAAGAATACCATATCTACCAAAGATCTCTTGATTCTAATCCCAATTTAAAGCGTATCCATGATGATCACTACTCCCTTGGGCTTGCTTATGTCAATATGATAACTTACAAGTATTTATTCTAGTTAATTTATGACACTTCATGTAATTCTCCCTCCTACCCCCTTAGATATTCTAGTTTGATTGAGAGGTGTCACTTTTAATTAAGCTAAAATCCATGCTCTCATCATGAAAGTGGGGTTACAAAAATCCTCCTCTACCAACGATAGAGGACATAAATTCAGAAAATACTATCACATTCATCTCATTGAGAGATTTCTGATGATATAAATTTTATCCCAGTGTGATGCCAATATAAAAAATCAATATTTTAATCCTTACCAAATAGGCAAGAACCTACCACATCAAAGCCACATGGCATCCATGTATCATCCACAGGACACCCTCGTTACAACCCCACCTCACCTAGGTGCCTCCAAATCACTTTGGATTCTAATGTGGCCTTACTTAAGTCTACTTGGCACTTGTTGCATCGCCTAGACCATGGGCCCCACGAGTCCATCCCTTAGCGTGTTATTTTATTATTTCACATTATAATTGGAGATAAGACATCCAAGGGGTCAGGAAGAAATTGTCTCCATTATAAACCATTCCTTTCTCCATCTCCTAGGACACATATTTTCTCATCCTGCTGCTACACCATAATGCCAAGGAATACTAAGGCCTTATGGCAAACCAAGTGTTAGGCAATGCTAAGTTCTACGTCAAATAACAGGCACATTCCCATTGTGCAACTTTTTCGACCGCGTCACCATACCCTCAATACACAAGACACCAAAGGGCACCATCTATGAGAGTTTCTCTCTGGCGACATGGCCTTTGGTCATGTAAACTTCTGTGATGTCGCATTCCAATCCAGGTGGCACTGCAAAACCACCACCAATGTCACCTAGGTGCGATGAATTCATGTCACTTGCTTCCACTACGTCTTACTGATGCCACACTAACGTTAGGATGACATCACTTTGAATGATGGAATCCTCCAGGAATGCCACATCTCACCCAAAATTGGACCCCTTTGTCATTTGAAAAGACAATGTTTCCTGCCATGTGTCACACTGTTACCATACCACGTGAATAACTCTACAGCGTCATTTGTCCACATCTTACATATTCCAATGTGGTGCCCATGTAGCTCTAACTAGCCTATATGGCATCTGTCACATCACTCCAAGTCATGGGTCTCACCAGGCTCTGAACCTCCATGCAAATGAATTTTTCCTATTATAAAGGCTTTTTGTCAACTTGTGACATTTTATGCCATTCAATGCATTCCTACTCCCGTGAATATACAATCCTTGTGCATTAGGACATATAAGACATACAAATTTCCATCCGCTGAGACATAAAATTCCCATCGCAACCTGCACCTCTCATCAAAAGCTCTAATCTATTTTAAGTCTATAAACAATATTGAGCATGGTTAGCAGTAAGAGAAGTTGTTAAGTGTCAATCAACCATGTGATTAGTGGTAAATCGTTATGGCTATGTAAAGTCCTCTACAATTTGTAAAATTATATGTCTCCTTTACAACTTAACAAGGCTTTTTATCATTGACTAAAGAACTGTAACTTAGGGAAACGCAGGCTTGAATCCTTGAGGATTTAAACTATTGAACTAGGCCTTTCTCTAGTTCAAATGTCACTAAAAGCACCATCTTCTTCTAATATCAGATCTAAAAAACTTCTCTAGATCCCTTGATGTACCATGCAGTATTTGAGTATTGGATCATAAATAGAAAAGAAAAGGAAATGATCAAGCATATATAAAAAAAATCCATTCTAGCTCTTAGCGTGCGATATAAAACATTTTAACAATAAGCCTCATTAATTATTATATAAAAAATACTCCTTGACTTTTATAACACACAAGCCATGGAATTTCACACAACATGATCGCTTAACTAGGTTTATTAGACCACCATACATAAACATCTAAATATCTCTACAATTTAGGAAGCATATTGACATCTATAGGGACCTACAAGTCCCTCACACCATGAGAACAATTATATAACTATCTCAATGAAAATACACAAGAATACCTATTTCTTAATTAACAATTCATAACAAATTAGATGAAACATGTTGAAAAACCCTGCATCTTTAGGTAATTAACTTTCTATCCCATGCAATCCACAAAAAGAACAAAGGTCCATGAGTTCCACATCACCATGAGAACATAGTAGTAGGAATTCATCATGGACATATAAAGACATTGCCAGTACTTTTAAGGTTGGATCCAATCCATTCATAGAATATATAAACTAGACTACTTAAGAGACAACCCATGAACATGGTTATAATAGGTAGCTACCCAATCTCATAACCACAAAAGATGACTAAGAGTGCATAAAATAGTAGGAGGATTATTAGTTGATTTCAGACCACCAAGAATACATACATCAAACCTCCTATAATGAATTAATAAGGTTATGACGACATGGATCAAATAACTTATATTCACCATAAATACACTAGATAGTTAGTCATCCATGGCTATTAATAACATTAGAGGAAATTTCCCCATAAAATTGCCAATGAAATTTTCATGTAATTTCCATGTCATCATATGTAAACCAATCAAAATATTTTAAATTTAAAAATAAGAACACGTAAATAGTTTTGAGGGAAAAGGAGAAAAATTGTTATTTTTTTTAATTATATTTTTAGTTGATCTCGTTATAGATTTACTCAAATTTCAAGTGCAGACACTCAAGAAATGCATAATTAAATTCCACATCCAAAGAGTACCTATTATGCATGTTTTTTAGCAGACCCACACTGATAAAAATGAATATACAATAGAAGAAGTAGGTGAAACATACGTTTTTAATGTATCTTCAATTTTTATCAATTGGGTCTTCTCAAAAGTATACATAATGGGTACTCGTTGGATGTGGGATTTAATTTCACATCCAACGAGTGTATACACTTTAAATTTGAGTAAACCTGTAAGGCTAATCCAAAAATACAATTAAAAAATATAGTTTTCTTTTTTTCCCTCCAAAATTCATCTCTCTTATTTTATTATTTTGATCATTATTTTATTATTATCTTCATGAGGCCAATTTTAGGCTGAAATTTATTCTTGATTAGACATTCTTACTTTCATATTATAAAAGTACACATTCATCATCCATGATGTAATTATATAAAATAATATACACTTATTTAGTAAATTTTGAAATGGATGGCAACTTGATGAGGGAATTCAACTCTCGACACAATTATAGACTAGCAACACTGCAATATTTGTTGCAATTAACCAACCTAAATATGGATTTAAAGTTTGAGGATTTAGTTCTCAAAGGTATTCACACAATTAATCATTCAGACAAGTAGCCAAGAGGAGGAGTCAACTTTTTAGGTGGTTTATTAACTCCTCTCAAGCAGTAAATACGGTAGTGACTCACTCTAAATTGTCAAAAAATAATAAAAAACCCAACCAAGATTTAGGAAAGGTTTTCTCATTCATGTTACTTGACCTTTACACTAGAGGTTATTTTCTTAGCCCCAAAGAAGGTACTAAGTGAATCAATATTTCCCTAAGCTTTGTTAGTGAGATTGACACAAGTAGATAAACATCCTATCACCGTAATAAAGGGAGAAATATCCCAATCTCACAATGAACACTCCCACTCTTATGCATAAGCTTCAATTTCCTCCACTCTTGTTTCTCAAGCAATGATCCCTATTTCCCTTCATGTCATGGGGAAAACTAAACAATTGTCAACCCTCTTTCCTCCTAATCACTTTGCCAATAATGAGTATTATACCCCTCTTTCTTTCTATCGATAACCATTCAACTACGTCTCCCATTTCCCCCACATTACTCTACAGCTTCTCCACATCCCTCTCTTATGTTTTGACTTCCTCAAAACATCCCTTGAAATTAAAAACATTATGGCATGTCCTTTATGTTATTTTTCCCATACACAACTTCAATGCCTACACCAAAAGACCATTTAATTTTTTGGAAAGGGGTACGCAAATAAATGAATTGATGTAGGTTTGGGTTTAAAACTTGCACAATCTTTGAATGAATGTCCAATCTTCTAAGTTATCCATATATTCCATTTCCATGATATTTTACATGAATTATAATTCATAGTTTCATTTACAATAAGGGTATAAAATGGATTGATACAGACCCTACCCCCTTAGAGGAACACCATTCTTGGTATATACACAACTCTCTTAAATTCATTTACATAGGAAAAAAAAGGGTAAGATACCCCCATTCAATCAATCATTTTCCAATTGGCCTCGATTAGTTTGCAATGTTTCCATTACGCCTTTTCTAGCTAGATCACTTGATTTATGAGCACGATCTACCTCTAGTTTCTATCTATGACATCCATTGTCCTTAATATTTTAATTAGAGAAAGCTTGTCTCTATTATTTCCCTACTGTGTTCTTGATTGTGCCGAATATGAACATGACCCAATTGAAATTGATTTTCTTCGATCTTATTTTCCTTAGAATCATACATCTTCCATGTTCATGCATCTCATTCTCTATTTCCTAGTCCCTTAGGCAATCCATCCCTTGGCATGGCTTCCTCACACAGGAAGAGTCTTCATAAGCAATAAACTTTTGTACCTTGATTTAATAACACAATCATCTTAGTCATGACATATGATATGGAAATCAATGCATATCATAGGTTTCCAACACCTTTGCAATGTCCTAGTTCCTAATATCTTGAACTCTTTTATGTTGATTATGTGCAGCTTGATATTATCATGTTAATGTCGCTTGTAGTCAGCCTCATATATTCACATTGGAATGCTTTGTATTTTACCTACATTCTAAGTGCATGATGCTTATGAGATCAATCATAAAAAAAATAGAATTTATTATATCATAACTTAAACAAAAACTTCTTTAAACTGATAAGTAATACTTATCTATAGGCAATCTGTATAAATCTCCGCTGAGTGGTTCATCAACAAAATTAAGCACTTAGTAGTGTATATGCTCCATAGCTATATGTCATCCTTAGCGAACTCCATATACTCCTCCATGTTGTTAGTGTGAAAATTTTGAGAAAGTGTACAAAAAATGATTCACTTAAGTTGCTAGTGATGAGAAATAGTAAAAAAAAATATGGATATTGATACGCTTCGAATCTGCAATAAAATATTTATAAACTTACAAAAGATGGCATGCAACTAGAAACATGTAATAGAAAAAACAATACAACAAACAAATGGAATAATGTTGATTTTATTATTATTGAGAAAACAAAGTACATTTGATGACAAAAAATATGTAGACTCAGGTCTACATAACCCCGTCCATGGTATGGGCCCTTTGTAACCTCGTACTTAAGCACAATATTGAACTCTCTCTAAATGGTTGTATGCTATGGGAAAAATATGGTAATGGAGGCTTGACCTCAAAGTGGAAGCTGAAATGTCATCGGGCAGTAATGAGGATGATGACAATGGTGATGGGGAAAAATGAGGAGAAAACCCCTCTATTTATAACAAAATCTTGAGATAAATTTAGATTTATAAAATAATAAAATATTATAGATTAAATCAAAATCTAGTTGTTATGAACATTTTATTACATTTTTTTCGAGAGAGAAATATATTCAAAATGGCCAAATATCTTTATTTAGAAAGTGGTTAAAGTCATTAAGAAATAAAAATGATTTATCAATTACTTTATCGTGATTAAGTCAAAACAAATTTGAAATAATTATTAAATAATGGTCATCGTGAAAAATAAATAAATAATGATTTATTTAATTATTCCAAAGAGGTTGAGTAAAAAACAATTATAAATAACTATTTAATAATTATTTCAAGAGAGTAATAAATAAATAATGATTTATTTGATTATTTTCATGGGCTTTTTGTTTTAATGAGAAATAATTTAGGAAATTTGTACACTAAATTATTTTCTAAGGTGAAAGTGAGTTTTAATGTGTAATAACCCATCCTACATGGTGTATTTTGATCAACCTAGTAAGAAATTGCTAGGTGGTCAATTTTTTCGCGATAACAAATTGCCCCCCAATGTAAGAGTGTAAGGAGCACATTGTATGATTGAAATACATTGTAGGTTCACCTTCACTATACAACGAAGGGGGGAGAGAGAGAGAGAGTTGAATCAATGAGAAGGACTAAAAATGGAGGGGCGAGACCTACTTTTCATACAGAAGTGTCCTTTTATAGCGACTCCAAGATCTCAATGAGGCAAGGGAGGCATACCAATACTTGCTGAGATAACTAAGTAAAAAGGATAATGACATGCCAAGAAATGTGGGTCTGAGAAATAAAATACATAATATATGATATTGTAGCATCAGTTGGGCCCGAAAGTGATACGTTGATATAATGAGCCCAATATACATAAGGTTCCTGAAATATAGAGGCTAGGACTGATTCAATAAAAGTTGGTGATATGAGTACATAGGACATAATTACCTTCAATCTAAGATGAGGGGGAGATCACAATCAAAGAAGCCATAATGAATGGGAAAGGTCTTCGAATATTTGAATGGATCATCTGAAAGAGAAGTGCATGTTGTGGGCTCTACGCTCTGTGTAAACCAAGCTAGTCAAATCAATGGAACTACATATGGGGCTATATCATAATTCGTTGTCATCCAAGCATGTGGGAGGGCACCTAAAGGGACACCCCCATTAGGTCTGGAACATCTCACAGATACTTGAGCAATGATGGTACAATCTACTGGATCACTGGACTGTTAGGTGTACAATTCTTGATTATGTGATAATGAATTGGAGTCGAGCACATGAGAACCAACCAATTAAAAGGCCAGTTATGATTCCATTTTCTTGATTCAAGGCCCTGAACAATGATGAGTGATAGAATCAAGGTACAACACCCTTTAGACCACTCTCCTAAAATAGATGTGTTGATGTAAGCACAATAGGGCCCGCTAAAGTGGATGCAATGGGGAGTCCTCAACAAAGGCATTCAAATCGTAGTTTGTGACTCGTATAGAATAAAAATAGGGAGGAATAAGGGCAATGGTGGACTTATGACCTCTCTTCTCAGAGCATAGTATGGAAGGCTTACTTGGAAGTGACTAATACGATTTGGGATGGGATGGTAAATTATTGAGACGAAGGCTTTTCAAAGATAAATTAGAATGGTTGGAGGACAAATGTGAGAAAAATGGGATGAATGTGACTGAAATAGGGATAATATGCTATGAAATGACTGAAGGGGACTCTGAATGGACTCCATGGATGCAAGGGTGACTCTAGAATGTTGTCACATGGGGAAGGCCCAATGGGGACCATAAACATCATGAGTAAATAGTGGTGACACATGAAAAAATTCAACACATAAGTCGCAAAGTGTAAAGGAAAAGTGATACCATAGTACAGGTGACTCATATGAAGAAATTCAATTTTAATAGGAGGCAAAGTGAAACCTCATGGAAAAATGTCTTTGTGGTGTACCAAAAATGAAGAGAGACTCATTATAGTGCTTGGTGACAACTTACAAATGGTGTTAAATGTTCGTCAAACCGAGGTATGATTTCCTTATAATAGCCATAGGAAAAATTAGGGATTTCCTATAAAAGGGCTTCTTACCCCAATTCCAATTCATTTATACACTGAGTTGTTGGAGAATTTGGAGAGGAGGAGGAGGCCCTAAATATTCGTGAGATTGTACCTAACAAACTGACCATTGGATTTTGGATTTTTGACTTTTAGGTAGGTGGCCTTCCTTGTCTAAAGATGGCCTTAATATTTCATGGCAGGATGGTTTTCGGTGAAGTATTTTGGAAAGAAGAATGAGGGAATGAACTACTAGAAGTGGTCAAAATTCATCCCTACCAACCAAGTCAAACATGAGGACTCAATGGTAAGTGTGGCATCACATAGATTAGAATGTTTGAATAGATGGTATAATCATCTACAATATGTGATGCATACACAACACGTTGAAGATATCGGCAGGGAAAACTATCAAAACAATGGGAGGATAATTGACCATACCTATATTGTTGGGGTCTAGGCCGAGACTTATGTTAATCAAGTGAGAAGGAGGCGGGGGTGTCATCATTTCAGCAAGCACGAGATACTACCCCCAACATATGATGATGGAGGGGACTTATCGGGTATGAAAAGGTGAGAATGATGCCCCTAGCTCGATGAGTTTTTGGAGCATTGTTATGTTCAAAGTGCACGAACAAGCGATTCAAAAATTTGACCTAACTAGCACGAGATCCTCCATACGATGATGAGTAGATGTAGGGGCATATGTGCCCCCCAGTTTTCTATGTATGGATGTAGCATGCTATGTACATACTGATGTACTTAGATTAGTGTATTTTAAACACTTTTATTATGGATATTTTGATGGATAATATGACTATGCATGGTTTTATGATATTTTCACCATTCACTACTTATGGTTGTCTTCTTATGGGAAGAGTGGAATGGATACAATAGGAGAAAGGAAATGGTGGGTTTCCAGTCTCATGTTGGCACTGTGTAAATGAGTAAAATGGATTAAATTTATGGTTTTTCATACATGGTGTCACCATACCAAAGAAGGGATTCAGATATAATGAACTGGTGCTCACCTAAATGACACAAATATTTCTCAACAACAATGTCGAAATGACTAAGTTGTTGATGTAAGGTGTAGGAATGATTAAGTGGATCATCCCAATGGTCATCTAGAGTGATATGGAACTCATGGGGCTGTTCGAGATGGGGAGGAATAGAGGTACTAGCTTCATCACTATTGGATGCACAAGGAGGGTGGGGGAGAATTGCTTCTCTTGGACTCTCAAAAGTGGATGCCACCTTACCCAAACATCGTGTAGAAATGTAATGGCCACAATGTCGATGTGGTCCACATTCATGGGTTTGAAGTGAGGGGGATATGATCAATAATCATTATGGGAGATATGGTTCTCATATGCATCATCTGCAAGAGGGGAAAAAGGATTAGTGGTTGTGAGATCCACCGATTCTGAGAGAAAATTGTCTTCCAAATATGCTTTGAAAGAAGCACAATAAGAAACTCCTAAATATTATGAATAGATCAATCCCATGTATGATGACAAGTAGAGGAAGGGTGTTGAATTATTTTTCATTGTGACATTAGGAGGGGGGATCACAATAGCGGGTTGAGAGACCTCCTCCCTCAGCGAGGAATTGGTGCCAAACACCATAAGTAAACAAGAAGGATAGACACTACGAGAGAGAACTCATTCACAAATAACATGAAGCATATCATCAATGTCATTGAGACGAGAACCATGATGAGAATAATGTCAATACATATCGAGCAAAGCACGAGGGTGTTTTGTGCTTAATAATTTTTTCTTCTTGGAAGACTCAAGTAAGGTAACATGCACTTTAGGAATGTTAGGATTTGGTTGAATATTAGATTCTAAAATTATGCTCTTGATGTGGGGAATATGATGAAAATTTTTAGTGGCATGATGGGGAAAGTCACATAAAGAACATGGAGGAGTAGTCTTCGATGGTTTAGAAGAGGTGGGAGTCACTTGGGTTTCCTTGTATTTCGCCCCTTAGCAGATTCTTTCACAACAATAGTGAATTCCCACTGAGATTGTTGTGGATCTAAAGCAAAGGATGAAGTAGTAGGGATAGTTTGAGCGAGAGTCAAATCCATGTAAGGTTTGAAATGGAAGATGGAGTGTTTGTAGGAGGATGAATATACCAAACTAGGATCCCCAAAGTCATATTAGGGGGGCTCAACACAGCCATTACAGGAGTAGAAAATATTCCTGATGGAAGGAATAAGAAGGCATTTGACCAAAGGGGTAATGACTTGGAGGAAATCCTCCTGAAGAAGGATGGTTGGGAGGAAATCCTTTTTAAGGGAGACATCCTGGTGAAATTTTTCCTGAAGGATGAGTTCAGCCTTGAGTAACAAAGTGTTGGGGAGTTGGTTGCTAGGAAGATGTACCAAACTACTTATTGGAAGCCCATGACACTTGAAGCATGCAAACACTTGAAGAGTGTTGGGTGTGAAGCTTGATTATGTTCTTGATTTAGAGTTCTTAGTCACATTGTGCCCCAGTTCCTAAAGAGGGCAGCAACATCGACCATATGATAGCCATCAGGGGGTCTGGGAGGGTGCTGACTATTTTTAATGAGCTCCTGCCCCCCCAGTGAAGGGTTTTGTGGGAAATGGCCTTGAATCTAAAAATAGATGCAAAATTTCCTTGTAAAATATTTTAATTTCGTAGTCAATCTAGGTTGTTCATTATTCTGATTATCTAATGGTAGAAGTTATGTTAATTTATGGTTTTTTCCCTATAAGGGAACCATCTATTTATACGAGGGAATTATTTTACAACTATGTATTATTATTAGGAGCGAGAGAAAGAGAGAATGTTGTGTGATAGTGAAGAGGAAATTACAACATATTTGTTCTAGTTTGTATCTCTTCATTTTGCTGGATAATATAAAAGGAAGTATTGACTGTTTATCCATGGACGTAGCCCAAATCGGGTGAACCACGTGTATATGTGTCTCTCTTGTTTTATGTGTTTCTATATTTTTTTTTGCAATATTTTATGTATTTCATTGTTTCATTAGTTAATTTCTAACAAATAGTATTGAAACCGAATGCATATTTCGCTAATAAACTCATAGGAAAGAAGGGTTCCTATTTCGAGTGGGAGAAATGGCAGAAGCTGGTAGGTGTACGATCAAGAAGTTTGACAACCAAAATTACCTGATGTGGAAGATGCAGATGGAATATTGTTTGTATCAAAAATATATGTACACTTCATTGAGTGGAAAATCAAAGAAGCCGATAAGTATTACAAATGAATAATGGGGTATTATCAACAAAAAGGCACTAGGAACAATACTGTTGTGTCTAGAAGCATCGGTGGCATTCAAAGTTTCAAAGGAAAAAAAACCAAAATTTTAATGACGACATTGGACAAACTATATGAAAAACCCATAGCCTCAAATAAGGTATTTCTTATGAAGCATCTATTTAAGATTAAGATGTTAGAAGGTGGATTTGTTGCTGATGATTTAAATGAATTTAACACTATTACCAGTTAGTTAAGTTTTGTAGGGGTAAATATTAATGATGAAGTTAGGACTCTATTATTTATGTGCTCATTGCCAAGATGTTGGAATGGGTTAGTTATGGCTATTAGTAACTTTGTCTCGGGATCTAGTACTCTAAAGTTTGATGATGTTGTTGGTGCCATCCTTAGCGAGGAAATGCGACAGAAAATATTTGGTGAGACATTTGACTGTAGAGACTATAAGAAGAAACATGAAAAGAGGAAAGAGCCAAGGAAACCCCAGTAAGGTAGATCCAAATTCATATAAGGAATAGTGTACTAGAAATACACCCGAAGAAAGATTATAAATCTGAGAAGGGAAAACAAGGAGATGGATAAGAAGAGAACAATAATGAAGTGAATGTGATAGGTGATGTGTTGCAAAATGATTTGATTGTTTCATTAGATAATATTAATGATGCCAAGGTGCTAGTTTTGATGGGCCTCATTACATGCCACACTTGATAGGAAACATTTTCATGACTATTTTCAAGGAGATTTTGGACAAGTTTGTCTAGGTGATGATAAACCCTGTAAAATCATTGGAATGGGTAAGGTTTTTCTAAAGAAAAAATGGAAGCCAATAACTATTGAAGAAGGTAAGTCATGTCTCGATCTGAAGAAAAATATAATTTCAATGATGCAGTTAGGTGGTGAAGGTTACGTAACTATATTAACACAAAAAACCCAAAAGGTCACTAAGGGATCCTTGGTAATAGAAAAAAGAGAAAACGGTTGGTACATTCTATATATGTAATGGTATTTCTAATTATTTTAATGTGTTATCCTCAATAGCAGGATATATTCCATTTTGGCATTATAAGCTCAGGTACATGAGTGAGAAGTGGATAAAAATTCTTCACCCGAGAATTTTTTTTCCAAGTTCGAAGAATGTTGATTTGGATTTTTGTGAGAATTGTGATTATGGAAAGTAGAAGAGAGTTAGATTTATTAGAGTTGAGAAATAAAATAAGAGTGAAAAATTAGATCTTGTGCATACAGATCTGTGGGGACCTGCTCAGGTATCATCTCTCAGTGAATCTTGATATGACGTTACTTTTATTAATCATGAAATTGGTTGAGAATATAGGTATCATATTTGGTTGAGACTGAGACAAGAAAGAAATTGAAGTTTCTTAGGTCAGATAGTAGAGGTGAATACCATAGCAAAAATTTTGATAACTACTATTCATAGCATGGAATTGGTAGAGAGAAGACGATTACAGAAACACAACAAGAAAATGGTGTGTCATAAAGGATGAACAAGGAAATAATGGAGCATGCAATATGCATGAGCTTGCATGCAGGATTTCCCTTACAATTTTGGGAAAATGTTGTAGATATTGTTTTTTATATAATAAATAGAGGGTCTTCAAGTCCCTGAGATGGTGGTATTCGATAGGAGGCTTGAATAGGTAAAATGGTAAATTACTCATTTTTAAATACTTTCGGTTGTGAAGCTTTTGTCCACATTAATAAAGAAAATAAAATAAATATTGAGGAGAAATCAAATAATTGTACCTTTATTGGATATGGTGTTAATTATTTTGCTTATCACTTATATGATTATGAAAAACAAAAAATCATTAGGATCAAATATTTCATATTTAATGAAAAGGTCTTGTATAAGGATTAGATGTGGGAAAAGAAACAGGGAAATGAAAATAAAGAATACAAAGTGCTTGATGAGATTGGAGAAAAAGTAAAGATGCATCAAAATTATAATGACCATTAGCCACGACAAAAGCAACAACCACAACGATGACAGTCACCTCAAACACCCAAAAGTGGTGTGAGAAGGTCTACCATGATAAGTAGCCCCCCCTGAATGATAATCTCCTTCATTATATTATTTATTGTTCACTGATTCTAGAGAACCATAAATATATGAGGAAACAATGTAGGTAGAAACTAGGAAGAAGTGGGAGAAAGCCATGGAAGAAGAGCTGGACTCCTTGATTCATAACTATACTTGGGACATAGCCAAGTTGCTTGAAGGTAAAACAACATTGCAAAATAAATGGGTTTATAGGTTGAAGGAAGAAGATGGAGGAAAAAAAAGGTATAAGGCTAGACTTGTGGTGAAGGGGTTTGCACAAAAGAAAGGTATAGACTTTGATCACATTTTTTCTTATGTTGTTAAAATGAATTCGATGAGAACCATTTTAAGTCTAGTGGAAACAGAAGATTTACACCTTGAATAGTTAGAGGTAAAGACAACCTCTCTCCATGGGGATTTGGAGGAAGAAATATATATGCCATAGATACAAGGAAAGGAGAAATTAATGTGAAAGTTGAAGAAGATTTTGTATGGCTTAAAATAGGCTCCAAGGCAGTGGTATCTAAAATTTGATAGGTTTATGTCTAAACAAGGGTATACTAGATGTCAAATCGACCGTTGTGTTTACCTTAAAAAGAAAAATGATGGTAGATATGTATTTTTCTATTATATGTAGATGGCATGCTTGTTGTAGGGTCTAACATGCAAGAAATAAATGTGCTCAAAAGAAAATTGGCAAATTCATTTGCAATAAAGGATTTGGGTGTTGCAAAACAAATACTTGGTAAGAGAAAAATTAGAGACAGGAAAAATTGCAAACTTACATTTTCTTTGAGTGAGTACATAGAAAATGTGTTAGAAATATTTAATATGGAGAGTGTAAAACAAGTTAGTACACTTTTGGCTAGCCATTTCAAACAAAGTAAGTAGATGTGTCACAAGACGCAGGAAGAGATCGATTATATCTGTAAATTTCCATGTGCATCAGTAGTTGGAAGCTTGATGTATGCAATGGTCTGCACAAGGCTTGATATTGCACCATGGAAAATTTTAAGGATGGAAATTTATCTTAAAGTTTAGGAACCATTGCCAATCTAAGTAGCCCTAAGATTTAAATTATAGAAGGTTTGGATTCATTTCTTTTAATACATTCAAATTCATTATAATTTTATATAGTATTTGTAAATGTTTGGCTTAGTTTAATGTAGAACAATTTTATACTATAAAATTTGGGCGAATCAATTTTAGAAAAAATGGAAATTGGTGAATATTACTTTTGGAAAAAGCATGAAAAATTAGCTCACCTACGAATATTAGCCACTAAAATTTTACTTGTATTGCACATGTAGTGGGATTTGTAAGAAGGTATATGAACAATCAAGGAGAAGAGCATCGGATTGCATTGAAATGGATTCTTAGGTATTTGAGAGGTAACACAAATCAAGAATTATGCTTTGGTGGTTGAAACATTTCTCTACAAGGATATGTTGATGCAAATATGGTAGGTGATAGAGATAATGGAAGGAGAACCACAGGGTATGTGTTTACTCTAAGTGGAACACCTTTTTGTTTGGTTTAAAAATTGCAAAACATTGTTTCACTTTCAATAATAGAAGTAGAGTATGTTGCTAATACAAAGTTTAGTAAAGAGGTGATTTGTGTAGAAAGGTTTATGGATGAAGAAGGCAAGAAGATGGAGATTGGAAGGTTATATAGTGATAATCAGAGTGCCATTCATCTTGAAAAGAACTGAAATTATCATTCCAAAACTAATCATATACAGCTCATATACCATTTGATATGGTTAGTGTTGGAAGATGGATAGTTGAAGCTAGAAAAGATACCCACTAGCTAAAATCATGTCAATATGTTAAAAGAAATTGTAATAAGGGAAAAAATAAGATTCTTCTCAATTTCAATGGCTCTTAAAGTATGATGGTGAAGATGAGAAACAACTAGGTCCAACTGGAGTCATTGTTTATCAAGTGAAGCAATGATGGAGTTTATATAGGCAGTCTCCAAGTGGGACATTTTCGGGTGTGGATCCTCATTATCTTCTTGACTCAAAGGTCTCAACTGCATTGGAAACTAGTTGGAAAATAGGGCAAAAACATCGCTCGTATGATATTCGTGGGTTCTGCGCGGGGGGGGGGTGTCGTGGGGGGGGGGCTCATGGGCGGGGGGGGTGTATACTTTTATGAGCCCCCCCCAGGCAGGGGTTTGCGGTTACCTCCCACAAAGCTAAAAATATACAAAAAATTGCCTTGTAAAATATTGGAATTTCGTAGCGAATTTGTGTTGTTCATTAGACGGATGATTTGATGGTAGAAGTTATGTTAGTTGAGTGTTTTTTCCCTAGGAGGTAACCCTTGGTTTATATGAGGCAATTTATTGTGGTTGTGTATCATTATTTTGAGTAAGAGAGAGAGAGGAGGTTATGTGAGAGCGAAGAGAAAATTCTAATGGAGGTGTTGTAGGTCGTATCTCTTCATTTTGTTGGAAAATATAGAAGGGAGGACTAGCTATTTCTTTGTGGAAATAGCCTAAATTGGGTGAACCACATGTATGTGTGTCTTTCTTATTTTATTCATTTTTGTATTTATATTTATGCAATATTTTATGTATTTCATTGTTCCATTAATTAATTTTTAACAAAGAACTAGGCTATGGAATAGGAGGTGGGACATAATAAGCCCCAAGCAATGTGGAATCTTTGTAGACACTAAGGGATACATCGGTAAAATTAGAGGTGTTCTTGTTACCTTCCATTGATGAAATGATGTTTTGAGGTGAGTTTTGAGGCTGAGGGCCATAATAAGTCAGGAAATCAATCGTGAAAATATTTCCATTATTGGGAAATAACATCTTATGAAAAACAGAAGATGTGATAAATGACATGGTGTACATGTAACTATGACCAAGAAAGAGGTTATAATCTAAAGGGGTGTTGATAACTTCGATATCAATCATGACCATCTTGCCAATTACAATTATGGGGAAATTCTAATATAAACCAATAGGCTATAAGGGGTGACTGTGTCATGCATGAAGAGTGATGGTTGATGGTGACATTTTGGGAGAACCGAGTTTCTTCGAGACACTATCGGCCATCAGACAAGTGGAGGCATCTTCGTCCACTCTAAATTGTTGAACATTGGCCTTTTTTTATAGAGACTAGTTTTTGGAAAGCAACAAAGGAGAGAAGAGGGGGATGATCCACCTTATCAACGTTAAAGATGATCATATGATCATCTAAAGGATTCATAATGCCCAAAGAAAACAATAGATTTTTTTGTTAAGATGGGAACTTATGGAGTACTTCCAACATTAATATGGTGGTAGGATATTTAACCATGTCATCTACTATACTATAGGTGTGGGAAGCTAAAGAATTAGCAACATTTCAATGCAATGGACCTTTGGTGATATCTAGATGAACCTATGCCTTAGGATAAGGGATCTATAAGTTACCATTTGGTGACAAAACAGGCTTAGTTGAAACTTTGGGTTGAGAATTAGTTGTTGAATTATCAAGATGGTTATCATATTGGTATTACCAAGTTTGGAGGTTGATAGGTTCAGAATGCATAATGATAAGCTAATAATTTCCATTCCCATGTTATGTAGGTTGAGGACCTAAAGGATTTTGGCCATCTCGCACAACCACACATCCTTGGTGAGGGAATGGGTTAGTAAGAACTCTTGGCTACATGGAAGCAGGAGGGAGTTGAGTGATAGGTTTCTTCGCTCAAGAGGTAGATTCTTGAGCTTCCCATGCCTAACACATACGAGGGAGAAGTGGAAATTCATGAGTATAATGGTCATAAGTCCCACAACAAGAACAAGGTTCATGTATTCTAAGGACCTTATTTTGCTTGTGTTGTCTACCTTGTAGCTGGGTTACAAGATTGGATTGATCACCCTTATTGGAATTAAGTTGTCTACCTTCATTGCCTTTATTACACGCAGATGGTTGATTCATTCCCTTGTTTCTTCTCTTGGGGTTGGGGGGAATGATAACACTCTGTTGACCATATGCTTAAATTTGTGGAGCTAATTTTTGTTGTGACAAAGAGGGTTGAGGCATGGGAGGTTGAGGTGTCAATGTTGTTTGTGTTGGAGCACTAGGTGGTGCATATGGGTAATATGGGTTTGCGATAAGATTTTGGTAACCAGGTTGAGAAATAGTTGGTTATGACATCAGTTAATGCGAATGAAAATATGAATATGATGTGCTTATACCTTGGTAATAGTTGACAGATGAAGCATCAAGAGCAAGATAGGTGTAACTGGAACTGGCCCCCCTTGGGGTTGACCATAACTAGTAGGAGGCTGAGAACATGGTGATGGGTGGGGGTATGAAAGAGATCCAATGATACCATTGAGGACATGAGATGTCTCTATTGTAGAAGAAACACCAAGCCTGAGAATATCAGGAAGGATGATATAAACATAACTTGACTAGGCTTATATCAAATCATATTTCACGACTATTTGGAGAGCTTCATCTTTAGTTTGTGTGAAGTGAGAGGCGACATCTTTAGCAATAGGGCCCAATAGTGTTCTAAAAAACTAGTCCATATAGACATGGTCCTCGAATTTAGAGGATTTACAAAGGCTCCTCTTTTTGCACCATTCTTATACATAGTCAGAAAGATGAGTGGCATAAATTTTATGAAAGGAAGTCAAAAGTTTGGTACCATTGCCACATCGAAGAGGTAATTGGAAATATGAAAGGAAGGAATTTGTAAGGTTCAAAAAGGTGGAATGAGAAGCATGTAGTTGATTGGCATATCTTGACAATCGCTCCAGGTAGAGTTTTTTTGAAGAGACAAAGTTGAATGAAGTCTTCATGGAGTTGAATAAGTACCACATGTGGAAAAATCAACATGATGGGTAGGGTATTCTCTAGAATTCCCTTAAAACTTGGGGATGTTTGAGGTAATTTTAGATGGAAGGGAAGGAAAATTTTTGTCATGGATAAGGGGTTCATCGATGAGTTGATTTAAGTTGGGGAGGCTCAAACCAACCATGTAGGGAAGAAGAGGTTAATTAGCATCCATACCGGAAGAGGTTATAATATTTCGGGCTTAAGGGTTACCCTGGTTATGCTCAATGTTACCACTTGGGTTACCACAATGCCCATTATCACCTAACATGTTAGTAATTTAAGGTTAGGAGGATGAAGAATGATATGAAGAACTAGAAGAATCGGAAGAACTAGAATTCGCATGCGGACTAGGAGGGGACTAGATCGAGGGAGAATGACTCTACGAGTAGGGGTGAGAGGATATCCTAAAGGAAACTGGGGGCGAAAGCAAAAAGGTATCCTAGACAAGTGCCGAGGGGGGCACAATGGTTTGAGTACAGAATAAGAACTGTGATGGCTAAAGGGTAATAAAGAAAGTAAACAAGCTACAAGAAAACACCTATTGTAGTGGTGCCAAGTGTATATTATCTATAATGATATGATACTCTAATCCCACCAAATATTTCCTATCAAATAAAAACGACCTCTAGCCTAAAGTTTATCTAAATCCTCAAACCATTCCTAATTATGTTTGTTGACGAACAAAGTCCCCTAGGGTCTTCGGTTAATACCCTAGTAGAGTGTGGGTTATCTACAAAGGAAAACAAGCATTCCATACAACCATGATACTAATATAAACAAAATACGTGAAGAGAGGTGCACCTGGGAGTCCTTTGTTTGGGTAGAACCAATCATGGTCCAAACCCTCTTAGAGTTCCTTTCGATCCTTCAACCTGCAAGGCAATCAATTCAAGGAAGCATAGTAGTATATGGACCAAGCATCATAAGGAAATAAACTTCATAGGATATTGAAAGGTTGTTAGTTATATAACTGAAACAACCATTCATATGTAAATCATAACATTGATATCATAAGCATTAAGAAGATTAATATCAGGAACATGACGAGTGTTTCTTTTATTATAGATAACTAAAATATAGAAATGAATGATTTCACCCGAGTATTCCTTTCATAGGCTCCAAGAGGAACTGTCCTTCAGATTCTTCCAATCTCAAGCCCTCAACAAACTCCTTCCATGACTCACTCAAAGATATCTCAACTAATGGAAAGACATCATAACTAAAGGAAGCAAGGGTTTCTTGTAATGGGGGAAGTGTTGGAAGCACAAGGATCTTCAAACCTGATCAGGGATAATCTCAGCATAGTGATTTTTCTCTTTATTCTCTCCTCTCTTAGGCCTTCCCATTGAAGCCTTTTTATACTTCTCCTAAAGTAGTTTTTTAGTTGGGAATTTGTTGGGAACAGTTAGGCCACGGGCACTAATAGGTAATCAGCAGGTAAGACCTGTGATCTCCGTCCGAAATTAAGGAGATTTAATTTTTTTTAAGTGTTTTTTTAAGACATATATGTGGGTTGGGTATACACAAACCTGTGTACACATGCGTTTAGCTCAGTGAAATGTCGTGTATAAGGATAAAACACTATTTTTTAAGTATTCAGAACAGGTCTAGAAGGAGGGGTTGCCCTAGTCCATGAGTGCAACATCACAAACATCAAGAGTGATATTTGGAGCTAAAACAGATGCCCTCTAATATATTAGGTCAGAAGGGGTACATGATGGCCGAAATGTATTAAGTAAGTGCATGGAAAGGAAACCTGTCAAAAACTAAGAAGGACTTCACCAAAGTTCAGCCTGCCAAGCCACAAAAGGATATAAAAAAGAAACACTATCTAAGGTGGGCATACTCATGCTTAGAGAAAGTAAAGCATGTCTGCATATCAAGTACAAGGTTATCCACTAAGTATACAAGTATAAGATACTGGAAAATACATAATGGATCATCTGATCATGATCAAACAAGTACATGTCTGAATATCACATATAAGAATGTCAATGATGTTGAAGAATGAAGCGGATCACTGATATCAAAGACTGATCCCAAAAGTACCAAATGAACATGATGGAGTAAGATGGTACTACACTGCAAACTCAGGTTCCAGCATATAGAATGTCGTCATGAATGATTGCAACATATAAGGTGAGTGGTATCAACTAGCAGCAACGGGAGCAACTATCAAGTGAACCAATGAATGCTGATGCAATCTGAGGTCTTCACTAACTGCCCTGGTACATTTCTACACCATGGGGATAAATGATCTGACTTTGACCATGTGAGAAATCGTTTGATTACCGATCATTGATGTATACCGTTAACAAACGCGAGACCACTCACTGATAAAGATAATGAGCATCAGGGTACCTAGTACAATCTAACAAGTGTGAATAGATGAGATGGAGTCAAACATCTATAAGAATCTATCAATCAGGAGAAAATGATGGTTTCCCACTGTTGATAGCAAAGGATCTACCACTAATGACTGCAAACCCCAAGGTTCTGCCAAATGGACTCTAGATCTTTTCCCTAGAGCAAGGATTCGTAGTCGATGGGGAAAGATCCACTAGAAGGAAGGCAATAAGGCATCCTTCATCAATCTAGTGCGAGTGTAACCCATAGGCCAATAATGTGGAAGGAATCAGATGAAAAAGATGTAGTAAGTCGACCAAAGCACGTTTCTAGTGTACACAAGATGTGGCTAGCACACGACAAAAACCCTCTGAACCAACCAATAATGAAAGCTGACATAGCGGTGAGGTATCCACGAATAGGATCAAATGGAAACCAAGGTACGGCACAAATCCCAATGTGTGATAGTGTAAGCTGATGTTGAACACAATGGAAACCACTCAGTCAAAGACCCATGATACTGATCGATGATGAGCACAAGGTGACCTATCAATAATGAAAATATGGCTAGGGTTCGGCTCTAGGCTTGTCCTCAGAGCAAGATTTCATCGTCGATAAGGACAAGACCCGCCAACAAGAAGTCAATGGAGACCTTCTAAAACCGGCACAAGTAAAGGACCAATATAACTGATATGATGATAGACAAGACACTGACAACCAATGATGGCTGACTGAAAAATGAGTCAAGAGACACCGCAGAGAGGCCGACTCAGGCTAACTTCCCTTGAACAAAAGCACGACTCAATGTGACTATGTGGAAACATATGATGACTCTGTATAAGTTCGTCATGCAGGAGGCACAAACGAACCCTGCATATGATAGGAGGAGATAACCAATCGGGGGAGAACTGACTCAATAACAAGGTTAAGGCATACCTAAGTCAAACTAAATCCCACCCAAATGGAGGAGACTTTGTTTTGAGTGCTTTGTTCAAGGGCAACACGACTGACTCTAGCTGCAACAATAAGTGGAAATATTGTCCCATTTGCGCTCTTTTTGGAATATATAATTTTTTGTCTTTTTCTTTAAGTTGGAAAAATAATAAAAGAATGTTATAGTGTAGTGGAAACAACGAGTGTCAGTGAAACATATGATCTAGTTCCTAGGATTGGAATAATCCTATGCTCAATGCAGGAAGGTGAAAACTGGTCAAAGACACTGAAAGGTGTGTTCCTTCCACAGGTCAGGGTGCATTAAGTTGCAGAAGTCAAGGGAATGCAAGTTTGATTTTTCAGTCGTCATGGTCAAAAGTTGGCTTAAACACGAGTCTAAGTGAAGCTGACTCAAGGCCAAAAGGTGCAAATGTTCAAAATGAAATGCAGTAGTACAACTCAACACAAAGGAGCCTTTAGGGTATAAGGCTAAAACGAAGTGAAGAAGCAAAGAGGAATGAGTCTTCATTGCATAAGTCATGGCGGGACTATAGAGGACTCCCGAGCCTCCTCAGATCGAAGCAGCGTGGGCAACAAATGTTAGTGAGGTGCTAACTACGATGTCGATGAAAAGGATGGCTCTACCATCATGTCATGATTTAAAAATTGGCGAGTGAAGATGGTTTACAAACCTAACATGGTGGGATTGACCCTATGGAAAGTGTATCGACAGATCGAGGCTAGTATGCATAGTGCAACGGAAAAAATGGCTTCCCTCACCTATATGCCAGTGAGAAAATGATACCTGCCATGACGGGTCAGCAGTCATGGAACCATCTCGAAATTGTCGAAAAGGCGTCCAAAATGTCCTGAAAATCAAACCATTCGCGACATTCCAACCTCCCAAGTTAAAAGTTACATGAGACAAAACAAAATCGACTTTTGAAAAAACATTGACATTTTCAAAGCTTATAAAATAGTTTTTTGACTCACCATTATCACCGTTTGATTTGAGAGCAAAGGAGTGAAGCAAAAGGAGCAAGCATTGCCATTCGCCAAATTCAACCATTCAAATATTCCCAAAATCACCAGGTAACCCTTAAACTTATCTTCCATTCAATTGTGATTAGTTTTAGAATTTTTAATTCAAGTTTCACTGTTGAATTATTGTCAAAAAATTTGTCGCGATGTGTATGTGGGTTGGCTATGTGCAACCCACGTATACGCAGGCCCTAGACATGACTGTGTATGAAACAAACCCGCATATATGCCGCGAAAACTTCAAAACAAAAATCTAACGGTCCAATTTGTTTTTTTCTGCAGGATTTCAGTCACTTGGATGGAAAGAGAGCATGCCTTAGTGGATGATGAGGTTAAGAACGATCCTAATGCCTTGGATTCCTTAAGAGGATGCATTTTGCTAAAGTTCTTTAAAATGCCAAACATGAAAGCAAACACTCGCCTACTTGAAATGCTCATTGACTACTGAAGAATTGAGGATGACTCATTTATGATTGATCAAATGCCACTCAAGATAGAGGTTGAGGATATTTATTTCATCAGAGGCCTTTCTCGGAGGGGAGAGGTAGTACATTCCATGGGAAGATTATGAGGCAGTGTCTTTATCGAGGACTACGTGCATATATATTGCCTTGGTCACCCAAAAAAGGTTGGAAGTCAAATTGCAATCAAGCATGTGGAGAGTTTATCATTGAGGACCATCCTGTTCACTATAGCCAGAGTGAACAGATCAGCTTCCTTACACCAAGCTTCATGGCTAGCCATGAGCTTGGCGGTAGACTGTCTCACCACAGTATTTGATTGGTGTACTCCTCTTCTCACTAACCTGAAGAGCCAGCTAACTTCTATCAAGAAGGGGCAGACCAAAAACTTTGGATATGGAACTATTTTGTCCTCTTTCTTCTTTGAGAGGGTCCCAACACTCCGTCCTAGAGTATCGGTTTCGATCAACACCCCACGAGACCCACGAATGGGTAGGTGGGCTGACTTGATTAAATGATTAGGAGGTGGTTACATTCCATGGATTGCTTTCGACGATGTCTTCTTCTCCTGGTGGGAGCAGCAGATCATCACCGTAGACGATTACCCCTATGCTGGGATGGACTTCCAAGGAGATCCTAATCTAACTTTACCACCAACCGCAGGATGGGGTGATATAGGTAACAAATGTTTTTAATTTTATGATTTTTATGATTTTGTTTATGATTTTTCAAATATAATAATGAATTTTTCAAGTAATTTTTTATAGGATTCAAATGACTAATATGATGATCATTTTCTAGATATTGGGCCAGTATGACAAGATGGGTTCCCATGGCATGGACATCATGGCCAAGGTGCCGAAGAGGTGGCTGCGGACACAGAGCGACTTCTACACAGTTCAACGACACTTAGTGAGACTAACTCATCGAGTACTGATGGAGGTTGTAGACGATCTAACTATAGACATGTAGCGTCATGTGGTTGGCATGCCACGAGACTGGGTTCACACTCTTAGGTGTGTGGCCAAAGGAGCAGTCGCATACTTAGCCGCTCATTCTGAGCTGGGGCATTAGATGTACTAGACATGATTATGAGCATTTGAGTCCTAATTTTTGTATATTATTTTGGACACACTTATGTACACTCGAGATATTTTATGATATATATATATATATATATATACAGTTTTGACTTTTTGATGCTCGATTTTATTATGATGAATGAATGATGTGCCACCCTAATGCTTGACTAGCGATAGAATCAGCTAACCAATTATGAGATCTTGGAATGTGCAAATAATTGATGTAAGTAAATGATCTTTGCAACAACCTCACCCTTAAATACTGGCGATATAAACATGGATCCCTTACCCAATAAAAGTTATTCAATTGTGACACTATCAATTTTGAATCAAGATAGACTACCAACAAATCGATTTCATAAGAAATTTCTTCGGATAGTAAAGTAATGACGGGAGTATGCTCAGCCATATTATTTGAAGCAGGACCAAGGCATACTCCCCTTGACACCATCAACTGACCAGTTGGATAGTAGATTACCCAAGCTGTAGAAGCGAGGTTCTGAGTGTGCCGACTAGCACCATCGGCGAATCCAAAATAGACCGAGTCATGCATCAACACCTGCTACAGCAGACCAAAAAGTGTCGATATCAAAAACTCTCAATGAGGTATGTACAAATATAGAAAATTTACAAAGAAGCCATTGCCTAGCTGCTACTTAAGCAAAGTACTTCTTGAGGTAGGGCCCATTTCGAGGCTCTGCCATCTTGTTTCCTTCAAAATCGATTAACACATACGCCCCTTTTTCTAAAACGCGTTTAATTATGAAGGGACCATACCAGATAGGCTTGAACTTTCCTGCCCTCAAGGCATCCTTATCTTGGTCATAGACCAAGACAAGGTCGCCTTCATAAACGACTCGAGGACAGATAGCTTTATGATACTAAGTTTTAACCCTTTTCTTATGAGCCTCATTGATAGCTAACTTAACAGATGGAATTTCACATTCACCAGGAAAGACAGATTCCATCCCATAAACTAACTGAAAAGGTGTAAAACCTGTAGCAGTCTTTACGGAGGTTCGTTAAGCCCAAAGAGCCGGATACAACATAAGATGCCAATCGGATCGATTTTTGTCGATCGTCGTTTGCGGGATTGTCTTAAGGGTTTCGTTCACTACCTTGACCTATCCATTGGCCTGAGGATAATATGGAGACGAGTGCTCCTGCCGGAAACCCTATTTAAGAGCCAATTCAGACATTAGTTGGTTCTAGAAATGACTGCGATGGTCAGTGAAAATCTCTCTTGGGATACTAAACCTTGAGATAATCTGATTAAAGAGGAACAATGCCACTATTTCACTATCATTTTTATAAGTGGGCATGGCCTCAGCCCACTTCATGAAGTAGTCTACAACCACGATAATGTACTTTTGGTTCCCTGTTGAAGGCAGATTACAAGTTGTAAAATCAATACCCCGCTTAGTAAAAGGACAGACAGTGACAACGGGAAAAAGAGGAGCTGGATGTGTGTGCATCTTCTCAGAATAAACTTGACAAGGGCGACAACATTTGACCGCTTCAACACAATATTTGAAGAGAGAAGGCTAAAAATAGTTCGCACGCAAGATACAATGGGCTGTAGCAAGCACTGAAAGATGACCACGACAAGCTCCACTATGGAAATCATTGAGCACTGGATCTGCTTCCTCTAGGGTTAAACAACACTGAAGGATTGAATCAACCCCTCGACGATATAATGTATCACCAATGATGACATAGTTCTTATCTAGGTGACGTAATTTTCGGCGTTCATCCTTAGAGAAAGTAGAGGGAAACTTTGAAGTCTGGAGATAGACAATGATATATCCATACCAAGGGTCGAGTGAAGAGATGAGGAATAAATGTTCATCGGGAAAACTTTCCACGTAAACAGTATCCTCTCCAGAAGGTAGCTCAGAAATTAACTCTAAAAAAACCATAGATTTCTTAGACTTGACAGACAAGAACTCGAGATCGAATTCTTGTAAAATGACTATCCATCGATTATATTAGCCCCCAATCGCTCGCATACTGAGGAAAAATTGGAATGGATTCACCACCTCTATGACAAAAGTTTTACGTAGCAAGATATAATGGCGGAGCTGCTGGACACCATGGACAGCTACCAAAGCCAACTTCTCAATCGGAGAATAGTGAAGTTTAGGACCTACCAAGCCTCGGCTCAAATAATAAATCACATTCTTAGTGAGGGCATTGTCTTCTTCAATGAGAACCACACCTATGGTTTATTCTGCAGCAATGAGATATAAAAGGAAATCTCTACCATAATTTGGTGGACTCAAAAGTGGGGCAGAGACTAATGCCTTTTTCAAGGCATCAAACGACCGTTACGCAAAGTCATCCCATATATATGGAACTCCTTTTCGTAGAAAATGCATAAACCCTTTAGTGATATTGGCATAATTTTCTATAAACCTTCTTAAGAAATTAGCCTTCCCTTGAAGACTTTGAAGTTTCCGAATTGAGGACAGGGGAGGCAACTGAATTATTGCCTCTACCTTGAAGGGATCAACTCGAATCCCTTGATTTGACACAATGAACCATAATAACTAACCATATGTAACCGCAAAAATGACTTATTGGGATTCAACTGGATCTTGTAAAATCGACATCGCTCAAAAACCAATCGAAGGTGACAAGGATGATCAGTTCTCTTTCAAGAACGAGAAGCTAGATCGTCCAAGTATTCTTCGATGATATGTTTAGTGTCATGAAAAGCATATGGCATGGCTCGCTGGAAGTTAGCTCCAACATTTTTTTAGACTAAAAGGCATATTTCTGTATGAAAAGGTAACCCAGGGACATATAAAATTTGTGTTATGTTGATCTTCAGGATGGACAGATATCTGATTATAACAGGAAAAACCATCCATGAACGAGAAAATCTCATTACCCACACACTCATCAATAATCTAATCAATAAATGGCATGGGGTAATTATCTTTGGGACAAGCTTTGTTTAGGTCCCTAAAGTCAATTCATACTCAGATTGTTCCTTTCTTGTTATCCATAGGGGTTGGATTAGAAACCCAATTCTTAAGAGGAACAGGGTATATAAAACCTGCCTTAAGCAACTTCTCTACTTCAGCTTTAATGGCTGCTTCTTTCCTAGGATTAACCAGCTGAAGCTTCTGACGAATCGGCTTGGAATTTTCATATGTCTTGATCTCATGTTGAACTATGGGTGGATCAATGCCAGGCATTTCTTCATAAGACCAAGCGAATACATCTCGAAACTCCTTAAAAAGGTCAATGTAAATTTGAATTTCTTCATGGGAACATTCGACTCTGATGAAGAAATTATCGATCGTGTTAGGGTTCCTAGAGATGTTTATAGATACGATTTTTGAAATCACCAAGATATTACCTTTGGCACGAAACTGTGCTGGAGTCGAAGGATTTGACACCATACAAACATCACTAGTAAAGAGCTCGGAGAACCTAGATTCTACTTCCTGCAATGAAGAAAATATGAACGATGGTGTAAGTCTTTCCAAGGTCAATATACACCCATCGTTACTTCTAGGATTGCTTCCTCAGATGGTAAAACCGTGTCTAAGCAATCCATAGTGGAGGTAGAATCAAGGATATAAGCTGGGGCCACATCAACATATAGTTCCTCCTCAGAGAAAGGAGTAGAATGGTTGTCTACAAAGTTGACGATAGACTGATATCTAAGCTCTGTTGCAGACTTAGGAAATTCCATTCCACCAACTTGTCCTTTAGCTAATGTGGTCATAGGTGAAGGCAAGGTGCAAGGGTCTGAAAAATAATGAGTTTAGAAGAACTCTTCCTGTGAAGACTCCTTGGATGATGAAACGACATTGATTCTAGCGATAGGAGAGGGAAAATCAAATGTACCCATCAATGTAGAATACATCCTAACTCCTAGATTCTCAGTAGGAAAATGAGGGTTATCCACTAAAGGAACAATAAAATCTGAAGTTGCTCGAGGATCAATTGGAGAATAATCCAATTGATCAACCTTGATGATTTTCCCCTCACAAGGAAAGAAAATGACATGAAACAGAGTCGAAACAATGGCATCCATTTCGTATATCCACTTCCTTCCTAAGAGGAGATTGTAACCTAGGTTAGCATCAATGACTTCTACTTTGATATTGATGACCTTCCCCACAAAACATATGGGAAAGGTCGGGCTAATCCCATGCGACTTATGAGAATTCCCATCAAATGCAGTCAGGAGGGTAGGTGAAGGAACAACCAAAGGCGATCCAATGGCCTTCTAGCATGACATCGGCATCACGCATGTCGAAGCTCCTTCATCAATAACGGTACAAAAAATGTTAATTTTTTGGTATGCAGACTTTATTTGAAAAGCCATGTGATGAGGGAGTCACTTTTTGACATTAAGCATGTCGAAAGTGAGCACTAAAGAGTTGTTTGCATCAACTGCCCCTATCGCTGAAAGCAAAGCACTTTGTTGAGCTAGACACAACTGGAGAACCTCTAAAGCAGACATAGCGCATGGAATTGGAGCCACATTCTCAACAATGGAGTAATTCTGGGCAGCCCTAGCATTAGGATTGATAGTTGTGCATTGAGTGGAACCTATTGGTATCTGTGGTATAGCCTCAACAGGGGGTCACTCAATATGAAGGTCAGTATTTCTGGGAGTTGTTTTATCCTTGGATGTTTTAGCTTTACTGTAATCTTGTGATTGAGTGGCCACATGGATCTTAGAACCCATCATGAAAACATTTGATGATTTCTCCCCTTCCTGGTTGTCCCCTGCAGAGGTACCAGGATTTGAACTCACACCAGCAAGCATTTGTTGCCTTGGGGAAAAAGGTTGGTTAACACAGCTTGAGAGCTAGAAGTCCCTTGCTGCCCTGACAAGGTTTGAGCATCTTGAATCTTTGGGTAGAGATGAGCTAAATGGTCTCCATTGCATAGCTTGCATGGAAACTTGACTTTCTTTCTAGACTCATTTCCACCACCACCAACATTATTGCCAGGCTTATTTGCATTAGTATTCCCATCTTGACTCTTTTTCTTACCTCATCCTTTCTTTTTCCCATTGGATTTTTTATTTCCTTTGGGGTTGGAAGATTGGACGACATTAACAGAAGAGGGTTGAGAAGATGAAGGGTTAGACGATGTGACCTGATTGTTAGGAGCAGTTTGTAAATACAACTACTACAATTGGCTCAATAAGTTCACCGCATTTGTGTCTACGGATCCAACAATACCATCCGCATGGGGACCTGGATTTTGAATTAGCTATATCAACCTTAGTCCCAAGAGCATCACACAATTTTTTTTGTAGAATCCCAGACTGAGAGTAAATCAATTCTAACTATTTGGCTCTAAAAATATCTCTCTCCTCAGAATAGACTCTAGACAGAGAAACATCCTTAGAGATTTCAGGTTGTAAGGATTTCAAAAACCATTCGAGACGGTATTCTGGAGGAATTTCAGCCTTAATGAGCCTTTTTCTCCACCTCCATTCCTGAATATGATCAAAAATGTGAGTTGTCGTATCTTGACGAAAATTGGCCAGAAGCTCAGTTTCGACATCATAGCTGATGGGCAACTAGAAATGATTTAGGAAAATATTAGCCAAGTCGGTGAAAGATGTAAATCTCCCCCCTGGCAACTCTATATACCACTTGGCCGCATTACCAGTTAAGGTGCGTTGAAAATGTCTCAACCTAACCGAGTCATCGATAAGGGAGTTTGATGAGCACCACAAACGGAATGTGGTTACATGGTTGCCCGGGTCTTCATCACCCTTCCCCTTGAACTTTGGAATGTTCGAAGGGAGTTTGGTTGGGACCGAAGGCCAGTCCAAATTGTATTTTATTGGATCTTTTGTTAATTTCGTGAGATCTAGCAAATTCAAAGTTGCCAGAAAAGGAAGCCTATGAGGACCCTGAGGATTCCACCCAGACTGGGTAGGGTTCCCAAAGTTCTGAAAAGATTGGCCTCGATTTTAAAAGGCACCAAGCTACCCAAAGTAACTAGTAGAACTAGCTAAACCAAAAGGTGAACCTTGTGATCAAGCAGAACTCGGAGTTTGACCAACTCCAGCTGAAAAACATCTATAACCAGCGAAGCTTCCTCCTAAAAGATTATAAGGAGTCGATAACCCATGATAAGGATTCCAAGCAGAAGCTAAGGGAGTAATACCTCGAAATGAACTAACTATGGAGTATGTCCTATTCACTTGTTGGCCGAAAAATGGATTCCCAGTTCCTACGCCACTAACCGCAGGGTTAGTCCAACCTTGAAAGGGATCACTACCTTGTCCTGTGGAAGAAAAAGGCATAAATCCTATCATTGAGTTGCAAGGTGGTATATGAACACTTCCAAAAGGAAAACCCTGAAATGAAGTCAACTCACTCATCATGGATGTGGAGGCACTAAATGGAACTGACGGAATACCCTGTGAATGGGTGCCAAATGGAAAGAATCCAGAACTAGATGCATTGGCTTGGAAATTTCCACTCGTAGAAGGAATGGAGGTAGAGTCAACTAAGGATGTGCCAGCAAAAGACCCAAATAAATATGCAGAGGGGATGGAAATAGTTCCTCCCCCTTGTATTGATGTTGGAGTCTGCATGGTTATAGCACTTGTGGTAGAAGCCATGCTTCCAGTGGTGGTCATCAAAGGTAAGTGCGTAATATGACCTGGACTTGATGGTATATGCATCAAATTCCCAACATATTGTAATACGTCTAGATGGTTAGAAGGTAGAGGAGAATTTGGAGCCACTAACAACTGTGGGAGTTCTTCTACCTCTATGTTATCTTCCAATTGAAAGAGAACTGAAGAAAGAACTAGAGTGTTCCTCTCTAGTTTTGTGGAAGTACCAGGCCTATCCTGAACACTAATGCACCCAAGGGGAGGATCAATCCCTGATGCATCAGTTGCCACGAGATGAAATCTACCAGTAGTATTACCTCTGCGCCTTCTAGGAGAAGGCTCTAAACTTGGTGGTGAAAGACCACAAAGTCTTCGAGACCGTCTAGGTGATCGGTCAACCACTTTGAATTTTTTATTAAGATCTAATTAAAGACTCAAGAAAAAATGAAAGCTAGGCCAACTAAGAGCATAGTGCACACATTGCAAAGTCCCTAAAAGATGTCAACCAGTCAAACAACTTTTAAGTATTTCCACTCCGGGTGATGAGGACCAGACTCCAAAATATAAGAAAGTGAAGTAATGGGCCTTCCAAAGATAGTCTAGGATAATGACGGCCTAGTCCTACCAGCGAAGGTAATAGAGGAAGTTACGCTGACCTCCTAACAACAACCTGTGCTGGTGTAAGCCCGAAGCTTCACAAGGGTGCCCTCCAGTAGTACTGTTGAGAGCGATACAACATCGACCTTAGGTGCCATGGGATGCCCCTTCGCAACCACCTATGTAGATCCCTAGGAGAAGCAACTAAGGTTACCAATTCGTGTTAGAACCTAGGCAGAACAGTCTTGAGGTAAGATCTGACAAGTAGGAGAGGGGGTATCTCTCTTCCTTATCTTCAAAAACCCTCATTCTTAACTCCCAAATATAGAGCTTTCCTAGTCTTCCCAATGGTATTGGATTTGAACTCACTATTCAGACTCCTATGTTTGACAATTTAAATGGCCTTGGAGAGTTTTCTCTCCACACACCTAATCCAAGGCCCTAAAATATCCTAAAACTTGTTGGTGTGTCTAAATTGACAATTATAAAAAAGTCCTAGTGTATTTTAATTAGCGCCTATTTTTAAATGGGATATTCTTAAGTCAAGGGATAAGCGGAAATAAAACTTGTGGTGTTTTGATGCAAAATAAATTAAAAACCAAACTATATGCAAATGCACTTGTTTTGTTCTTCGATGAAAGAAATTTCTACTAAGTTCTGAGGAACTTCTAAGAAAGCAATACAATTTTCTTTTCTTTTCTTTTACTCAAGCTTCACACTCACAAAAATTAACAAAACTATGGATTTCCTAAAAGATGCACAAATTTATCCTAATGCATTGAATACATGATGATGCAAAACTTAAGACTACTCTAAATCAAAGAAATGAAAGTAACTTGTTTATGAATTCTAATTAGCCACTTAAGATGTTTAGATAAAATATAAGTTGCTAATGCTCATTTTCGTCCAAACACTAAAAGCAAATTTCAAGACAAACAAAAATGTACTTTCACTCGCGAAAAGGAAAGTAAATCAAAACAAGGCCAAAGAAAGCAAAAACCAAGTTTTCAAGAAGTTTTCTTCAAAAGCAAAAACAAAAATGACTTTTCAAAAGTGTTCCAAATACCATTGAGAACTTTGAGACCATAAAATAAGCAACCAAAACACTTTGCAAGTTATCAACTCAAAATGGGTGAAAACTCAACAAAATAGGTGTTTCAAGATGCTCTCAACAATCAAAGAGCAGCAAAAATGAGCTTGATGACAGTGATCAAGAGATCAAGTAAGAAAACTCTCAAAATCATCACACAACAACTTTCAAAGAGCAAGAAAAGTAAATCCCCACAAAGATCTAGTTTTGACACACAAACAAAAAGATCACCAAAACTAGGTTAGCCACAAAGATTGAGACCAATCTTTCTGCCTGGGAAGACTAGAACAACCAAGATTCCCATCAAGAAATCTTATATGCTTAAACAAAAATGATGACGCTTGCAACAAAAAAAAACAAGAACAACGCTTTCCACAACCGGAGAGAGTTTGAAATCATGAACTTGCTGTAAAAATAGAGATAGGCACAGAAAAGTAACTGTTCAGGAAAGACTCAGACGAACAAACAGATCTTCAAAAACACAAATATTTGAAAAATCTTGAAAATTTTTGGGTATATGCGATTGTGTCAATACACAGTTGTTTGTATACACTATTTAGTCCATAGAAACCTGTGTATATGTGGGCTCATATGGTGAAACCTACGTACATACATGACTATAACTGGACCAAGATGCGTATATAATAGATCACAGGAAAAAACAAAAAAAGGGTCCGAAGAAATTGATCAAACTTATAGTTCAAGTTCCTACAGGAACATACTACTCAGTCACATCAAGTAGATAAACAATTGAGCCCTGATTGGCTTGAATAAACCCAAACTAGGAACAAAAATACTGTTTTCCCCAGTGGAGTCGCCAATTCTGTTGAGGAACAAAGTCTCCTAGTGTCTTGGGTCATTACCCTAGTAGAGTTAGGGTTATCTACAAAGAAAAACAAGCATTCCATACAATCATGATACTAATATAAACAAACTACGAGAAGAGAGGTGCACCTGGGGGTCCTTCGTTTGGGTAGATCCAGTTAGGGTCCAAACCCTCTCGGAGTTCCTTTTGATCCTTCAACCTGCAAGGAAATGAATTCAAGGAAGCATAGCAGCATATGAACCAAGCATCATAAGAAAATCAACTTCATAGTATATTGAAAGGTAGTTAGTTATAGAATTGAAACAACCATTCATATGTAAATCATAACATTGATATCATAAGCATGAAGAAGATTAATATCAGGAAAAAGACAAGTGTTTCTTTTATTATAGATAACTAAAATACACTAAGGAATGATTTCACCTGAGTCTTCCTTTCGCAGGCTCCAAACGAAACTATCCTTTGGATCCGTCCAATCTCAAGCCTTCAAAAAACTCCTTCTGTGAATCACTTAAGGATATCTCAACTAATGGAAAGACATCATAACTCAAGGAAACAAGGGTTTCCTATAATGGTGGAAGTGCTGGAAGCACAAGGATCTTCAGACCTGCTCAGGGATAATCTCGGCAGAGTGATTTTTCTCTCTATTCTCTCCTCCCTTAGGCCTTCCCATTGAAGCCTTTTTATACTTCTCCCAAAGTAGTTTTTTAGTTAGGAATCCGTTGGGAATAGTTGGGCCACAGGCACTAATAGGTAATCAACAGGTAAAACCTGTGAGCTCCGCCCGAAATTAAGGAGATTTAAATTTTTTAAGTGTTTTTTAAGACATATACGCGGGTTGGGTATACATAGACCTGCGTATTCATGCGTTTATCTTAGGGAATTGTCGCATATAGGGAGTAAAACACTGTTTTTTAAGTATTTGGACCAGGTCTGGAAGGAGGGGTTGCCCTAGGCCATGAGTGCAGCATCACAAACATCAAGAGTGAGATTTGGAGCTATAGCACTCTTATTTTGTATGGCCTTCAAAAATACTTCTTACTTGACGAGGTCTAATATCCGTAGGAAAAATTGTCTAGGGGAAGGTAAGGTAAAGGAGTCGGCACTACCCACAACCACCCATATACAGTGCTTTCCTAATATTTTCCACTAAGGTTACCTTCATCCGACCGGGGTGGTCAAGTCTTTGGCTTCTTCATAGTCATTCAACAATGTGAAGCCTTAGACTAATGAGTCAAGCAGCCTCATGGAGAGTTTTGCAAATTAAGGCATAAGCCTAACCCCCTCTCAAATGAGTCCCCAACGCACAGCATTTTGAGTATGGAATTATGAATGATTTCAAACTCCCTACAACGAAAACTTTGTATGTCTCGGTGTAAGTAATCACTCGAGGTTTTTGGAATCCTATTCCACTGATGCTAAACCTAACTGCAAGAGTGTTTTTCCATATTGTCGAAGTGGGCTTAATCTCTGTGAGTTAAGTTATGATTAGTTGGGAGTGTTTCAAGTCTTGACTTGGTGATTATAACCAAGCTCACGTTCTCTTAGGGTGTGAGTTTGTGAATAATGTGTATGTGGATGATTTCACTAAAATATGTTTTTTTATTCCAGCATTGTTGAAAATAAAGTGCATAAACTACAAATAATATTGAAAATGAATAATAAAAAAACACTAAAAATAATCACACAATCTATAGCCGAAAAGGCTTATGAAGTAGCATGAAAAGTGATGGAAGAAAAGAAACTCAAAGACATAAAATGAAAAAAATATATAAACTCCAAGGGATTAGTATCTAAGGCCAACTCTACTGAAATGATGCAAAAAAACTAGCAAAGGAAAAATAGAAAAGTGTTGCAAAATGGAAAGCAAGTTGCAAAAAGAAGGATGTTCAAGGGGATACTAGAGAAGGAAATAAACTCAAGTTTTAAAGGGAAACAAATTATTCTAACTATGGTTTTAAAAGGATTGAAAAAATATGAAAATACTACTGGAAAATAATGGCTACAAATTTGCAAACTAGACTCCTCAGCCTAGAAAATTTTATCTTAAGTGGAAGAGGTGTAATATATACGTTAAGGGGCCTTTTCCTTCCTAAAAATAAGAAAAATTACTAGGTTACTCTAGGCCTAGGGGTGGTCAACATCAACCCTTCTTGATACACAGGAAAAGCGTTCGACAAAAAATTGAAATTCCTAAAAATTTATAGAAAAATGGGTGACATATTGGTTGACCTATTTAGTGTTCCCAGATGCATAAAGTGTATCAAAATTTGCATTATAGGGCATATGCTATGGTATACAAAGTGTGCTCAATTTTTTATGGTTTCCCTCAACAAAGTTGTTGCAGACAGTGTCATCTCCTATGCAGCTAGTACCTGTGACCTGCAAAAAAGACATGGAAACCCAATAAAAGAAAAAAATTTCTAGCAAAAGGAAAGAATCTTGAAATAGAAATGAAAATTAAGAGAATGAAGATATCCTAAAAAATATTGAAAGGAAGTTGAAACAACAGTGACCAGGGCTTCTGGGAGTTTCTATTTGTTGACGACTAAGGACGTAAAGACACAATGGAGTCACCATTTGTTAGTTTGGAAATTCTTAGGAAGTGTACTACAAATACTTCACTTAATTTGTTGGTGATGAGAAACCCTAATAACAAAATATGGCTATTGATATGCTTCAAATTTGCAATACAAAAGTTAGAAACCTAAAAAATATGGCATGCAAATAGAAACATATAATAGCAAAAGAAAAATGACAAAACTTGATGGAATAATGTTGATTTCATTATTATTGTTAAAAATAACACTTGATGAGGAGAAATATGTAGACTCGGGTCTATAGATTCCCTTTGTGGGATGGGTCCATTGTAACCTTGTGCTTTAGCAGGATATTCAACTCTCTCTCAATAGTAGTATGCTATGGGAAAAATATGGTAATGGGGGCTTCAACTCAAAGTGGGAGTTCTAATGTCATAGGATGATAATGACGAGGATGAGAATGAAAATTGGTGAAAAATGAGGAGAAAACTCCTCTATTTATAGAAAATTTTTGAGAGAGATTTATATTTAGATAATAATAAAATTTTGTAGACTAAATCAAAATCTAGTTGTTATGAATATTTTATAAGATTTTTTAGAGGGAAAAATATGTATAAAGGTCAAATATATATTTTTAGAAAGCGATTAAAGTAATTAACAAATAAAAATGATTTATTAATCACTCTATGGTGATTAAGTCAAAACAATTATGAAATACTGGTTTAATAATTATCTCGTGAGAGAAAATAGAGGATAAATAAGGAATAACTAATATTGATTTATTTAATTATTGGAGAGTGGTTGAATACAATATAGTTAGAAGTTATCATTAGATAATGATTTAATAATTATTTCGAGAGCAAAATAAATAAATAATGACGTATTTAATTATTATAATGGTCTTTTTTCGATTTTAATGAGAAATAATTTAGGAAACTGATTTACTAAATTATTTCCTAAAGTGAAAGTGGGTTGTAGTGTGTAAAATACCATCTTACGTGGTGTATTTCGATCAACCTAGTAAGCAATGGTTAGCTGAAAATTTTTGGGTGATTATACACGTAGTCTTTTTGTATAGTTCCATCCATGATTCCATATCACTAAGTAGATTTCACCACAAAGTGAAGTACTCAAAGGTGAATATACTACTCCACACAATCCTTTCATGCAGGTCCCAATATTCCCCCACTTACTTCGTAGTGATTGTGGGTAGTACTAACCATGTAGTCTTTTGTCGACAATAATATTATTTACCACAACAACTCCAATAAAACATGCGTTATCATTTACAAATTATATAAGTATCTAGATAGCACTTTGGTGCTCGTAAATGCCAAACTATATGCATTGAATGTTTCTTAACCCTAAAGTTATCACTTAGTGACCTGTAAGAACTGAGTGGTTTCTTATCCATAGATACAACTCAATGATGTATGTTCCTCATGATTTGACCAAGAAATAGAGTTAGTTGTTAGTATACTCGTTATTCGATTTTTCACTTCCTTTTCATAAACATAATATAAACATGGGAACATAAATTGTCATAATCTCATGAACATAATAATAGTTGAAAAAAAGTGTTCACATTTGCTCGATGGATACCTTACATGATAAGGGATCTTATTGGATAACTTCATCCATTCTCGGCATACGCTATCAATTTCCAACACTTATCATTTCCATTCATGCTCACAACAAATATCAACATCATAAACATACCATATTAACTATGGTAATTATCAACAATAGGTCATTCTTTCCCACTTTTCCCATTGGTATTGCTTATGGCATGGAATTCTTTAAATAGAATCATTGTGTTAGTCCAAAATGGTAACCACAAATTTCATTTTTCAGCCCTTTACATAGCCATAATCTTTTTAAATATTAGTTACACCTTACTACTACGATGGTTCTCAACTAATGACCTATCAAGCTAAACAACATCATTATGCATTTATTTAATGATATATATCAAGATAAAAAACATACATACATATACATACATACATACATATATCTATATATATATATATATATATATATATATATATATATATTATATATATATATAATATATATATATATATATATATATATATTATATATATATATATATAGATAGATATATATAATTAATTAATTTCAAATAAGGGAACTCTCTTCTTGTGTTATTTTTATAGTTCTTAAGTCATTGTCCATTTATTCATGTGGATTCATCTAATCCACCTAGTCGTTTTGTCATCTTCTTTTCCACTCCACTATTGTTTATCATATACATAGGGTCTATTCAATATATTTTCCTTCTAGATTTATTTTATATATCTCTTCTCCATAGATCCTTTCCTTTCTTTTCTGTACCCAACAAAACAGCAAAGGGAAGAAGAAAGAATGAAAATTGAGAAAAACCACTATGAAAACACATGAAAAATATAAATAAGCTTGCCCATGTTCAAGTCAATAACCAAAAACATCAAAAGTGAATATGAAGCCAACAATAATGATAATCATGTAAAACATCCCCATGATTCATTAGCTCCCAACAAACTCAAACCCTTGAGTAAGGGTGTTCAACATGTCCATCGCCAATGTATTCAGAAAATTTAAGTCAAAGTCTTTCCCAAGGTTTATACAACCTGAAAACTTGAACATCCCTTAAAATAGTTCAAGAAGGAAATTTTCAACATTTCAAATAATATGAGAGGATACTCCCTCATCTCTTTGTGTATTACTGGATGCAAGTTCATGTGCCTAGAGTTCACATGAACTGCTCTCCTACTTTTCTTGTTGTCCATCAAGGAAATATCTTTGCATATGTTACTTTCCACAATGCCAACATGAGAGTGGCTTTCTTTTCTCTTCAACCTTACGAGATCTAATTCCTTCCCTTTCCAACGTGAAAATTTTCCTTATTTCCAAATATTGATGCATTTCACAACAACCTTTGCATATATAACAAGTTCTATAGAAACATCATATTCAACCTTTCATTCACCCTTTGTTCTAATGAGCCCTTTATTTTCTTCAATGTGACTCTTCAACTTAGCTTTCAATCTATCGAAGGGTTCTTATCTATCATGGAAAATTTCCCATTTTTCATGATGGACTTGTCCCATGCTATTTTGTACCATACTTCTAACCATGCTTTTAGCTCTCATTGAAAATGGATATTCTTATGTGCTATCACACACACATAACTATTACTTATATTAGCATAAAACAGATGTCTTTTTACCTTAGCATGCTGACACCATACATGCTAGCTTGTTGTATGTTGATTTATTTGTAGTCACACATCTAGAATTCATGTTAGTCACATATTCAAATAATATAAAGTGCATATTAGTATGTCTATATTATATCATCACTATGTTTGAAATCAATAATTTACCAAGAATAGTAGAAAAGCAACTATAAGCTCTAAACTTACTTATGAAACAAACTAACATATTTGAATCTTCCATTCTGTCAGTTCAAAATTCTGATATAGGCACATGCTTTAAGCACACAATTATTTAATCAAATTCTATAGTTATTACACATTTAGAGAAATTGAAAGAGTGTATTGGTATGTTTATACCCATATCAATTAGTAGGTTTAAAATCAACACTTTAAAACAATAAGAACCCATGCAATTTGCAAGTTTAAAATCATATGCCAACCTTTATAATAGAAAATGCAAGAATAATTAAAATAACCCATCAAAATGAGTTTAAATATTTGTGTGTAGGGCTCTTCAAATTTACTCTTGAAATTTAACTTTTCATTTCATCTGTTCTTGAGTCGATCCAGTCCAAGAATTGAACTTGGATGCTCTTATACCACACTGTAATGCTCCTTCCCACCCCTTTATAATTTCAAAGTTGAATGGGAGGTATTACTTTTAATTAACCTAGCCTCCATGGTCTCATCATGAAAATGGATTTACAAAATTCCTCCTTTACCAAAGTTACCATAAATAATTATGGACAATACAATCACATTCAACTTGTTGAGAGCTTCTTAACGATATGAATTTTATCTTGATTTTATGCATGGATAAAAATTTGATTGTATTTAAAGTTTAGTCATTCAATCCATGCCACATAGCTAAGGACCTACCACGTGGCATCCATATGTCATTAACATGGCACCCTTATGGGAATCCCAGTTCACACAGATGGTTCCACACCACTCCAGACATGAATGTGGCATATCTATGTCCACTTTACATTTGACATATCACCTAGACAATGTGTCCCATGAGTCTAACCCTTAGTGTGTTATTTCATTGTTTCAAGTTATAACTAGTGATAAGAAATATTGGGGGTAAAAATGGAATTTTATAAATTATAAACCATCCCTTTCACTATTTACCATAAAAAATATTTTCTTGTCCCACCACCAAGCCCTAGTATGAAGGAATACTCTAGCCCTATGGAAACCAAGTTTGATACATCATGAGTTTATGTGTCAAATAACGATCGCATTCTTGTCCCCTAGTTTCTATCGACCACAACACAAGACCCTCAATACATAAGACACTATATAATACCATCGGGTAGTCATTCTCTATGGTAATTTGGCCTCCATTTCGATATCATGTGACATCCTAAACTATGTGGCACTGTACAACCACCATCACATGCTATTTAGGTACCATGCTAGCATAACCTTCCACTTCACTTGCTTCCACTGCATCTTGATAATATGAATCTAACATTAGGGAAACCCATGACCCTCATTGTTGGGCACTCCGTTGCAACAAGGTGAACCTCCACTAGCAAGTTGGTACACCACAAGTTTGCCCTTGGGGGCTAGGATGGATATAAATATTTCAACTCCTTTGTTAAGCTATCAATCTGGTGTTGTAGATCCAATATAGAGGGATCATGTGATGCCTCTCCTCCTCACTAGTTGTGAGGATATATCTCCATAGCCTCTATGTGGGCAACTTGCTCCAGGGCATCCTGTAGTGTCTCGATCTTTTGTTGTGTCAATGGTGTTTAGGTGAGTGGTAGCAGTGCCTTGAAGAACTATTCTCTCTAATGATTGAGATGTATAATGTAGATTGTCTTACCGATTACATCTTTGAACCTCTGCATTAGCTCCTAGATAGTTTCTCTTCCCGTTGCTTGATCTACCACAACTCCAACAGCCCCTGCTAATCCATTTGGGGGAGCTTGAACTCTTGTACAAAGTTCCTCTTAATATTATATATGGTCAGGTTCTCATGTAACTCCGCCCATTTTATAAACCACCGTAGGGCTTGTTCTGTGAGACTTGTCTGGAACTCTATTAGCTTCATGTTATCAGGTGTCTGACAAGCCCTCCATATAGCCTCACATAGGTACAAGTGTTTTTCTACGCCTTCATTTCCTCTGCCAGAGAACTATGGATATCTTGTAAATTATCTCGTCATACTAGACTTTGTTCATGCTAAAAGCACAAATCCTTGGGTTCCTGACTATTGAGATCCTTGTGATCCTAGAGTAATATTGCTATTATTTCCACTATTGTTAGCAGTACTAGTTCTATATTTAACATGAATATTATTCACTCTTATCACCTTAAGAAACTTAGCAACACATTTATCAGGGTTATTCGAGAGTACTACAGGAAGTTCGGGGGGAAAGTTACCTAAGCCTCGAGGGTTAGATCTCTGATTTTCTTTTAGATGCAACATTCTCCTCAAACAGTCCTCTCATCATAAATCTGATCTCATCCTCCATGTCTTCCTCATGGTTACTATGACAATCTTCGTCTGACCCCTCCCCCGCAAATGAGGAGGGAGGGCTCATACCACCGTTTCAAATCTCGGTCATTCTTGCTATCTCTATCCCCCTCACCATATTCTCTTCCCTTCCATCTATTTCATCTAGACTCTTCAACACCTCTCCTGGTTGGTGTAGTCCCTCTAGTTTCCTTTTGATTTCCTACATGGTTATTTATTGCATCTTATCAGCTGTCCGCACTCTCACCTCCCTAGCCCTTCATGAGTCTTCTACATCCATCCCTCTATCAACAGCCCGATCCCTCGCTTGGTAGAATTTCTCCCCTTAGGTCCTCCCCCCATTACTAGGGGTTGTGTTGCCATGCTTAACCCTTGGAAATGAATCAAACCCTCTTCCACCATCAAAACCTTAATCCAAAGAGGTATTTCTTTCAATAGCTTCCCTCTTAACCCAATTTGGGATAGAGCGTCAGCCTTTGATAATGACTAGTAGCTTTCTGCTACAAACTTGACCACGTATCCTTCCAAGGTACTTTGCACCCAAAATTCTACCACTCTTGTCAGATTGATGTCAAGATGGTGGAGCACTGCGAGATCCACGAGAATCCAATCATGATAAGCTAGCGTCAGTCCTCCCGTTTGAGCCTTCACTTGCAGTCTTCATAACTAGTTGTATAATTCCTCTAGGAACTCACCCCAGAAGATCTCATATTGTTCACTTGCAACTTCTGAATATAAATGTGTCATCCACTTTAGCAACATATTGGTTGCGAAGTATGGATTGTTAGGATATGAACTGATCTACTTGGTCAGCCCACCACTTCTGTATCTCCCTCTTAAAAATCCTGATACCATATTCCAAACCCCCTTTTTTTATTTCAGGTCTCGACAACAGAACCATTTGTTGGCACAAAATTGACAATAGGGTAGAGACCCTTGGTTCAAGCACAAGGGGCCAGCAAGGCTCTACTATAGTCTAGAGCAACGCCGACATTTTCACCTTACTCATAGAGGGTAAGGAGTCTCACTCGAGGCATGTCACAACCGAAGTTAGAAGGGGTAGAATGAGGTACCAAGGGAATGACAACAAACAAACGATAATGTCTCATAACAATCAAGAATCCACATTAATCCAATCATACTGCTCTCCTGAGATACTCTTAAGAAACCATACAACTTGTAATCATCCATTCAAAAATTTTAAAGAACCAACACAGAACTCAATAACACATCATTGATCAAACTGTCTCTTTCATTAAGCTTAACATAAGGAAATACATACAAAATAAAAAAAGGCTTGAAACGTGATAATCAAGAACATAAATAACACAACCCACAAGAACAGACATAGACAGGGCAGGGAATAATTCATGCCTTCCACAACTCAGGAAATCCTTACTGATCCCTAACTCACTCAACTTATCAACATCCAAACATTTCTTGCCCTCCCTTTTCCCTTTTATCTTCTGCTATGCACTGAGACTGCCAATTCCACTTATCTTTGGCTCAGATGATTTTATCCTTAGCTGCCTCTTCACTCCCCTTGCTCAATTGCTCCTTCTCTTCTCCGACACCTTCCCACAACTGTTGGTTCACTCCTGGTTCTTGTCTCCCCCTATTGGCTTTCAGCTCTACAGCCAAACAGTGGTCTCTTCCACCTTTCCGCGACTCTTCATTATGAAAAAAATCAAAATGAAGGCCCCAACATCCATGGTTATAAAATGAATGAGACATTCTTACTTAGATGCTATGGGAAGACTCGTTATTCATCCATAATAGAAATATATAAAGTATATGTGATGATTTGATTAATTTTTAAATGAGTGGCAACCAAAGGAGGGACTTCAACTCTCCTCCCAACCATAGGCTAGTTTCACTACAATAGTTCTTACAACTAACCACCCCTAAGCTAGGTTCAAAGTGTAAGGACTTAATTGCACAAGGGTGTTCACACAATTATTCAATTAAAAATGTACCAAATTGGAGGGGTCCACTATTTAGGTAGTTTATCAACTCCTCCCATGCAATAAATGCCATAGTGATTCATTTTATCTCTAAGGAAAACAATCATAGAATGCAATGAAGATTTAGGGAAGGTTCTCTCATGCTCGGAACCTAACGTTACTCTAGAGAGTGCTTCCCCATCCCCAAGGAAAGAAATGAGTGAATAAAGATATCCTTGATCTCTCTTGGTCATATTAACAATAGTAGATAGATAAAGTAACACCAGAATATAGGGAGCAATAACCCAATCTCACAATAAAGGTTTTCTCTGTTGCACTCCTCTTAAACATTCCCATTGTTGAAAATAAGTTATCATTGATGAAAAATTGATGGCAAAGGCATTGGTCGATGCAAGAATATTAATAAAGGTGAAAAGTATTTGGATTGAATTCTAGTAGAGCATATCATCTCAAATTCTTATAAAAATTACTTATATGGATATAGCTCTAAGCGATCCTTTTGGTTGTATATAGAAGATTGCAAATTACCTACTAGATAAAAAATTATTGTCATTCAAAGGTGACAAGCCATAATGTCAAAATTTGTAGATAAACATAGTGCAAAGTCAATTTGGTGAAAATTTGGTGTCTTACCAAAGTCGGTAGAAAGGTTGGAAGAGTGGAGTAGTGTTAAAACCCAGACAATCTAAATGGGAGCATGTGTCCTGTGTCCCCTTAACCCCATCATAGAAAATGTTGGGTCATGTTCCTACTTGAGGGATAATAGCATGGGGGGTCCACTATTGGAAGTATTAGCATACAACTGATTATGATATTGATGGTTTGAGTTAATCGCAGGACTCAATCACCTTTCACTACTAAACCACGAAGGGGGGTTCTAAAAAATCCAATACAATATAAAAAGGTTGGCACAATGGAAATGTGGGATCTAATTTGGTAGGATGCACAACATGACTATTGGTAGAGGAGTAGGGATGATAGGGCAGTAGGATGATTTGGTAGGGACAAATGGATGGTGAGCTGACAACACTCACTAACCAAAGAGAGACACATGACATGTTTGTATTATTTGACAGAAGTGACAAGGAGACACAATGTCATGACGTTGTCAACATGATATTAATAGTGACATGGCACATTTGAGAGTGTGACACGTGGCATGTGTTTTCACAATTTTTCGGTCGCTAAGTGGACCAAATCTTAGTGACACCAAACACCAATAAGGAGCTACCACATGGAAAAAATGATGCAAGGATGACATCAACAATATGATGTGGGTTATTCGAGCCTTTAGGTGAGTCAGAGGCAAACTAACGACACTCGACAAGTAAATCACTCCAAACCTCCAACCTTTGACTTGGATTGACCTATAACCTCCATCAGCCCCTGACCTCATTTAGGCTTGGTCATAGCTCCAATTCACATGATGAAGGTGCTAAATGACAAGTTCTCTCAAAGATGATAGAATGAACTGATTTGAAGGTATATTTAGGAGTACGGATAAATTTGGAGTGAGGAAAATTCAGAAAGTTAGATAAAACCTGTAAAATTTCAAGAATTAAGAATTGAGCAGTTTAACTCAAGTTTTCTTACAAAGACAACATACAAGAGTTAGAATAATTAAGGACCACATTCAAGAGACTTGATGGTAGTGGTGGATAACCAAAAATAAAGATTTATGCATGCTAAATTTAAGTAAAGTTCGAAAACTAAAAATATCTATCCTAATTTCTACATAAGAAGAATCAAATTTGCAAGATTTTTTTTTTTTGGGGTGTGTTGGTTGTTCACTTGATTGTTTAGAGGTAAATGTTGTTGGATTGATCAGTGATCAAATATTTCTAAATGTGATTGTATGGTGTTTGGGGTGAGTAATTGAGGTCAATAACCATTTGCTTTATGAAATGGAATGACCTTTATGATTTGAGTATGAAAATGGTATGAAAGACAAATCATTAATTTCAAGTAAATGCTAGCTTTCAGATCAGGGGATGTACCTCCTTCTACTAGTGGTTGGTAAACAATTATGTTTTAGAGCTCTTTTCAGTGGTAATTGATAAACTAGGGGTTGTTAATCCTTTCAGTTTTAGTTCATAAATTAGGGATTAGCAGCTTCGTTGTCTTTGTAGCTAGAGAAGTTTGTAACAACGAGAAGAAGCTTTATTTTGTGGAAATAATTGAAGAGAATTTTCAATAATTTATGTGTTCTTCTTGTGCTTCTAGTGATTTATTCTTATGATGTTGATATCAACTTTTTCTAAACTATTTATTGGTGTCCTAGCAATATTTAAAAGTGAAATTAAATTTTAAAATTTCTAATATATTTATTCAACATCCCACTTTCATTATGCTAATAATTCTCTCTCTCTCTCTCTCTCTCTCACACACACACACACACACACACACATATACAAACACACACACACACGCTTCTTTACATCCCTCTATTATGTCTTGAATTCCTCAACACATCCCCTAAAATTAAGGACACTATGGGAAAATCCCTTGTCATAGGCTACCCACATATAACTTCAATGTTTTTGCTAGTAGACCATATAATTTTCCAAGGAAATGGGTGGGTAAATAAATGAAGTGGCTTGGATTTTGGTTTAAACACTGTGCAAGAAACTCCTCCTTAGTCTATGAATATATGTCTATTCCTCCATTTTAGCCATATATTCCATTTATAGATTATTTACATGAATTATACTTCATAGTGCCATTTACTAAGGAAGTAGAGAAAGGGTTTTTACACTTCAAGAAGAGTATAAATATAGATCTAGCCTTCTTTAATGGAAATTGAGATGCATAAATGTGATTTGGATATTTAACGGACATAGAGCACATATAATTCCCTTGTTGCATTGATTGCTTACCAATTTTTTTCGTTCCCTAACATGGTTTCAATATTTTGATCTATATGTGTGTGCAAGTATTAGGATCAAGCCATATAACCTATCATTTAGAAAAACTAATCCATGTAACAATATTATACAAGGATGGTCCATCTACTTAGGACTACTATTAATAGAGAAGAGATATATTAGATTGTACAATAAACACCTTTGAATTCCTAACTATAGGAAGCAACTTCTTGACAAGTTTACCATCTTTCATGGGAAATTGATCCATTTAAGTGTCATATTCATAGGAAAATACAAAAGGACGAGGTTTTTACCCACATATTTGTGTAAAATGACTCTCTTAAGAAATTTATCCATGGGGAGATTGAAATTTGAGTTCCTTTCCAAAGAAGGATTTGAATATTCAACTAATCTTCACGATTTAAAGGCACTAGGAAATTGTACCCAAAACATTCATATTTCATATTTCATTTGTCAAATGTCTCTCTTGCTACTATTGATGTGTGGAAACTAAAGAAATGGATTTTGACCTCAATACTCTATATGCCACTATTCTTCAATTTCTTAGGGAACTACACATAAATCAAACATTGGATCTCCCTACATATAGTTTCAATGGAAAAAATCCCTTCAAGGAATATGCTTGTCACTTTATTCTAATTTTGACACTAGAAACCCTACTCATTTTTTTTGGGTTTATGTTGTTTGAGCACATTTAGTTAAAACAAAATAACTTGATTAGGGAAAATTCCAAAAAAATATAGAAATCATATTACATGTCTAGACTTCTAGTTGGAATAAAGTAAATTATTAAGAAGAATACCTGCTTTCTTAAGTGATTCTTATCAACTCATAAATCATCATTCTCTATAATAATAATTGACATGGAAAATTTCCAAAAACTTTGGCTAGCATATAGACTCTAGTATATCTCTACCTTAAAAAAAAATAAGCTTGAAAGCCATATACCGAAAGAGCTTCCAAATCACTATAATATTCTAACAAAAATGATCTACCAATTATATTTTTTAATGAGGAAATACCATGGGACTTAAACAAACATAATATTATTATAGTGATTTTAATTGATAAAAGTCAACTCACATAGCTCATATGCTTCACATTTGGCTTATTGCAATGAATGCTTCTAATTTGTTTGTATTAAAATTCATTATCCAACCAAAATCATATAAAGTTTAAGAGATGAAAGTACTTAATATATTTTAAAATATAAAAAAAAAGTTTGATATACTAATTTCTCTATAGTTTTGTCATTTGCAATACTTATAATATTAGATCGAAAGAATCCATTTAGGGTTCAATTCATGTTAATTTTTCAACTTCCATGGATATTCCAATTGACAATTAGTCAATAAATATAATACAAATAGATTGAAATATGAAATATATACCATGAGAGTGAATTTTCCTTGAATATCTATGGAATTATTAAATATTGTTTTTGCATGTAATAAATAAATGTGAAAAATAGAGAATAGCTAAATACAATACACGTAAATAAAAACGAATACCAAGATGTGATTTGGAAAACAATTTAAGGACAAAATCCAACTAGAAGGTGAGACTTGTGAATTTTCTCTTTTATTTGAATGTAAATAATCCAAATACAAAGGAATATACACTCTTTATGGAGTTTCCTCTCTCTCTCTCTCTCTCGCTATATATATATATATATATATCCACTCTCAGTTGTTTTCCTCTACTATGAAAGAGAAAATGCACACCCGAATAGAGTGGAACATTTTTCCTCCTAGTGGCCAAGTTTTAACATAGCTCGATAGTAAACTAGGGATTAAATATTACCCATTCAACCCTCAACACTAGTTACAACTTGAGCCTTCTATAGTCTTATTTTCATTTCCATGTCACTAGTCCCTTTTCTATGAGTAACAGGGGTTTACATGAATTTTTTTTTTAATTATCTTGATCAATCATGATAATCTCTCACTTGAACTCTCATCAAACTTTTTCTTAAATTATTAAAAAATACTTTGTATAAAATGAAATAGAAGTGTTAGACTTATTTGAAAAATTCTTAATCCAAAAAATATCATTTAAAACTTCAAATTAATTCTAATATACTTTTAACCTAAATTCCTTAAACCACATACCACCAATAAAACTATTCATACTAAACATTTTTTTAATGAATTTTCCATCCTAAAAACATTTAAATAGATAACAAATAATATAACAATCTAACAAAAAAATATAATAAAAATCAGGAAAATTATCTTACAACAAAAATATCATAAAAAAAAAAATAACTTCAAAGATTCGCAATTTAAAACCTTTGAAGGAACTTTTCATCGTCTACAATTTGGTTTTGTCCCAAGTCCACTAAAATTTGGCATCCGAGAAACCTGACAGAATTCTATACAAATAAGAATTGGCTCATCAAAGCAATCCTCCTGAAAGTTAAGTTTTGTTTTTTTTGAAAATTGGAGTTTTTAATGATGGCCTAATGTTGTATTTGATGTTATCTATGCAGGTCACAAATTCGCTCACAAAGTTTTTATTTTTATTTTTTTTTTCAATTTTGATTTTATCTTTATTTTATTTTTTAATCTTATCATAAGATTATTTAAATAGTTTTTTTAATGGTGAAAATAGATTTAACACCATTAAAAATCCAGAATACCTAAAATATGAAATTTAACAACATTTATTTCAAATTTGACAACATTTCCCAAAATTTTTGCTAGATTTATAGCCTTTTTAAACTACTTTGTTGGATTTGCACTTGATAATTCCTTCAGCTCATCTATTTATATAAAAATCACATTTTTAGATATAACAAATGAGATTTACTATTTTTAAAAGTATATTAAATTAAATGTAATAATAGATATTATTAGTTAGGCATTTATATGGATGTTACAATGTTATATAATATCTTCTAATCATTTTATAATTCGCTCAGAAAGTTTTTTTGTTTTTATTTTCAATTTTGAGGAATTTTTTTTTAATCTAATCATAAGATTCTTTAAATAGTTATTTTTATGGTGAAAATAGATTGAACACCATCAAAAATCTAGAATACCCAAAATATGAAATTTGACAACATTTCCCAAAATTTTTACTAGATTTGTGGCCTCTTTAAACTACTTTGTTGGATTTGCACTTGATAATTCCTTGGGCTCATCTATTTATACAAAAATCACATTTTTAGATATAACAAATGAGATTTACTATTTTTAAAAGTATATTAAATTAAATGTAATAATAGATATTATTAGTTAGGCATTTATATGGATGTTACAATGTTATATAATATCTTCTAATCATTTTATTGGTGATACAAAAATAAAAATAGAAAATACAAAGTTATATAAAATTATAATTAATATTAATTATTATTTTTATAATTAATATTTACATTGGTTTAGATTTATCTTATTTGTGTGTCATCAAGTGTTAATGGATATTTATTGATATAATTTTTTTTTAAGTAAAATGAAAAGAATTTTAATCTCTCATGATTTAATAAATTTTGAATTAAAATAGATCTACTAATAAATATAAATAACAAATATTCAATTATGAATTTTAATAAATATACATAAAATATATTTCACTTATAATTAGTTAACAGTCATTGGTTAAAACTATTTTTTCCTATATCTAAATAAACAATTTTATTATTAATTATATAACATTTTTAAAAACATTGCAATTAATAATAAAAAAATTTAAATTTTTAAAATTTTCGCTAATGGGCGTCTCTACTTGGATTCCCCAAGTGGATGAACCCACATTGACATTTTTTTCTAAAAATTTGGATGGTCGTGATTGACCATCGAGGTAATGACATATCCACGGCTACGGTTACCAGGACCATCAAGTGGTGGAATGAAAATAAATTCTCGGGAAATTAATTTAATGTTAACATTTAATATATTGTTTAATTTAATTCGATATAGTTATTTTAATTTAATTTAGCATAGTTAATTAACATAATTAATTAAGTTATTAACAATATGTTAAGTTATTGTTTAAGATTAAATATTAAATATCAAGAATAAATACAACCATTAAATAAAACATTGAACATAGATATAACATTAAATATAAATATTAAACATTTTAACATTATTATAACTAACATTAAAAATAGATATAAATATAAACATTTTAACATTATTATCTTAAAGATTTTAACATTTAATAAAACATTAAATTTAAATGTAATCATTTAACTATAAACATTAAATATAAATATTAACATTAACATTAAACTTCAAACATTAAATATAAAATTTAATTTAATATTATTTAACATAAAACATTGAATTTAAACATTTAAGATAAACAATTTAACATTAAACATAAAATCAGTTAAACTTACTTAACCTAAAACATTAAATATAAACATTGAAGATAAACAATTTGACATTAAACATAAAATCAATTCAACGTAAACTTTAAACATAATCGTTTAAATATTTAAACATATAAATATAACGTGAAATCAATTGAACATAAACATTAAGCATTTAAATATTTTAGCATTTAAACATATTAACATTTAAGATTTGAAGATTTTAAGTTTTAACATTTTAAAGAGTTAACATTTTAACATTAAACATGAATCAATTAAAAATAACATAAAAAAAACATTTTATATTATAAACATTAATATACCGATTAAAGATTAAATATAGCCATAAACGCTAATAGCATTATATATAAATATTAAATATAAACGTTAAAATAAATGTTAAACAACATTAAACAAATATTGAATATAATTTTAAGTTATATATTAAACGTTAATAATAATTAAATATAAAGATTAAACAAACATTAAATATAAATGTTAAACCATATAAATGTTAAACAAACATTAAACAAATGATGAATATAATTTTAAGTTTTAAGACATTTTAATTTTCAATATTGAAAATTGAATATTATAAAATTGAAACTTTATGTTAAATATATTGATGATGATGGTGGTGGTGGTAGTTAATGTCCATTGGGAGCAAACTTTGGTCTATTGGACCTAAAGAAACAAATTATTTAGTTTGATTTAATATTTGATTCCTATGCTCAAAAAGCTTGGAGAGAAGCCTCTTGAGCTCACTGTAATTTTGACAACGTAAAAGGCTAGGAAGGTCAGTATTGCAACAAAGATTTTGAAACTGAGATCTAATGTGGTTGTATGCGGGGCACATTAAGATGAAGTGATTTTCATCTTCAATGTTCGTATTATCACAGAGATGGCAGAGCATTTCCATCCATGGTGTTTTAGGAACTGCCCAACTACCTGTTTCAATATGGAGCTCCTGAGAGTTCGTTTTAATCTTGGCTATATAAATTTTCTTCTTTGAGCTAGTTAAAACAGAGAGATACTTTTGATCTTCTAGGGTAGGGTTGATGACCTCCTTATAATATCTTAATTTTCTTTTAGCTGCTAAATCCTTCTCACACCACATTTTTTCTTTGAACTTAGAAGTAACAATAATTTTAATGTTATTAATGTTTTGCAATACAACATTATCATCGATCTCCCAATGGTTTAACCAGGCCCTGTTGTATTTATACCAACCTCGTTTGAGCCTTAGATGGTTTTTCCTAGAATTTAAAGCTAGCTTAGGAAGTCTATGATCTCCTATGTTATTGAGTTTGTGCTTGTACAACATAAGCCTAGTCATAGTGAGGCTCTCAATAGGGGAAAGACCCACTTTTATAAGGAGAATATGATAGGGTGTGTTGATTTCAATTTTGAGGTTATACGTTATAAAACGCTTCTAGATTTGCTCAATCTTTCTCCAAGATTCTCTATTGATGCTACAACCCCAAACCTCACATCCATATAAGATAACCGGAGTGACTAAAGTTTCAAAGAGGAACTTCTTTCCATCCCATATTACAAGGTTTTTTGTTTTACAATTATTTTCAATACCAAAATAAGCTTTCCATCCCCCATTATTCCTTTTCTCAATGAAATAGTTCCTTTTGTAGGAAGACACCTCCTCCAAGTTACTATTGTCATACATAAAATTAGCATAATGTCCTTCTTGGATTTGATAATCATAACTTTTGTTTTATCAGTGTTCACAATCATACCCATGGGAGAGCAGAAATCCTTATGAAGTATAAGTTGCTTATCAAGATCAGATGGGCACCTTGTGAGAACAACAATATCATCAACGTAGAGAAGAAGGATGATGGCTATCCCAGCTAAGATCATGCTAGTACATCCTGCTTCCTCTAAACAACCTTCTAGCTTGTCAATGTAAATGCCAAATAGGGTAGGGGAGAGGGGGAAACCTTGTTTAACTTGGATATTACACTTAATATCTTTCAACCACCGCTCATTGATCTTTAACTTGGCAATTACATTCTCATATAACCTTATAGCGGTAGCTCTCAACTCAAAAGGAAACTTTATCTCTTCTAATCTGTTCTAGAGGTTGTTTCTAGGAACCATATCCAAAGCCTTTCTAAAGTCCACAAAGCAACAAGAGGGATTGGATTTATCATTGCGACATTCCTCCACAATGATCCTAAGCGTAACGAAGTGGTCTATTGCTAAGTGCTTCTTTCTAAAACCTGCTTGGCCTTTAGCCTCCTTACCTTCACTTTCAAGCCATATGCTCAACTTCCTTTCCAAAATAATACCATATAACTTAGCTAGGAGAGGGATGATCATAATTGTCCGATAATTTGAGGGGTTATTTGTATCCCCGCTTTTAAAAATACGGATAATGAGGCTTTGAGTCCATGGTTTAGGGAACCCTTGCTTGACCGCTAGATTGAAAAGCTTGTGAATGTGGGGGATGAGGACAGGACCTCAAATTTTTAAGATTTCTACTTGGTAACCTTCAATGTCCTTAGCTTTCCCATTAGCCAAGTGATTAACCCCAAAATCAATGTCTTCTAATGAGAAAATTTCTTTCGTTGTGAGCAGGGTTTCAAAGTTATCCATGACATTTGGAGATTCATAAAGTTTTTTAAGATAGGAATTCCAGTCGTGTAAAGCAATTTTATTATTATCTTTAGTTTTCCTAGTTAGAATCTGCCTCTAGAATTTCTTAGGAGCTACCTTAGAGAGGTGTAAGATATTCTCTTGTCTTTTACGAATATACTGCCTTTTTTCCCTTTTAGTTAGGGCTTTGTATATTTTTATCTTTCCAATTTTAAGAGATTCATCAACAACTTAATTAATTGCTCTCCTCGCACTTTTACAATCTTTGTGATACTATGGGTTGATTTTGATATTTCTTTCATTACTTGAAACTTCAATTGAGAGCTTGTTAATATAATATGAGAGAGTTGTAGTAAAATTATGATAGAGATCTTCTATGTTGTCTATACTAGATAAAAGAAGCAAATTAGTTTTTAATTCATTTAGAAAGAGATCTTTTTTTATTTCTATCAAAGATTAACTTCTTTTGGCTATAAGGATTATCTTCTAAGGGATCTTTATGCATGACAAAATTGAGAGCAATAAATAAAGGCCTATGATCAGAGTCAGGCTCATGGTCATTTAAGATGTCAAAATTTGTTATTTTGTTGTACAAAGGGTGATGAGAGATAACATAGTCTACGACGCTGCTACCAAGCCCATCGATGTAGGTCATCTGGCTAGAATTGAGCCACTTCTTTAGACTGTTGCAAATTATGAGATCCTGAGCACTACAGAGCTTGACTAGCTCTGACCCAAACAAATTGTCCCTAAGGTCTTCAAAGCTCCTTTTGTACCGATTAGCCAGAGGAAGGTCTTCGTCTAACCAAAGAGGATTAGGGTTGGAATGATTGCTTAGAAAAATAGCTTGGTTGCTTGAAGTTCGAGCATTAAAGTCACCCATTAAAAGGATATTGCCTTCATTTCATAGGCTAGAAATATCATTCTCTAAACCATTGTAAGGACTATTTTTATCTAGATTCTTTTTCTTATAGAAGTTTGATGTGGGGAAATAACAAATTTCTATGTAGGTCTTTTTATCATAAATGTCAGTAATTTCTATCCAACTATATTGGTTGTAAGGGTTATTTTTATAAATCCTAGAATCGGGAGAGATGTCCTTCTTAATGTAACAAGATATACCCACTATGCCTCTATGAGAGGATCACTTATTTAAGGTAGACCATAATGTAAAGCCGTCTATGATAGGGACCTTAGATTCTTCGTGCTCCCAACTTTCAACAAGCAAAATAATATCAACATCATTCAACATCCAACATAGCTTGGGGCCTTTGTTCCATCGAAAGCCCCGACAACTCCAAGAAAAAATCCGGACCATGTTCAAAAATAAAAAATATATATTAAAAGATTAAAAATATATATGTGAGAAATTAAATATAAGAAATAATTAAAATCTATGTGAAAAAATAAAAATATAAATGAGAATTATATTGAAATAGAATATGACACTTTCAATTAATATTAAAAAAATGAAGTGTAGAAAATGTGTTGATAGTTCAAATATTAATTATGAAGTAAGTGTTAAACAAATAATGTAGATATTTGAAAAATATTCCCTATTTAATTAAAAGAAAAAGAAGAAAAATGAAAAACAGAAGTTTTGAACCATCGAAATTTTTGAAATATATATAAATAAAAAAAAAGGTATATGTGATTTTATTTGAAATATGTGTTTCAGTTTATTTATATAAATGAAACGGATGAAGTAAAAGGAATCTGAAGAGTCAATGAAAGGTTTCGACGAAAAAATTGAAAAATTGAATACAAATAAGTTTATACAACATTATGACAATGAAAGTGAAGACACATAATAAAGGTATTCGCCAAACAAGAACCATTGAAAGGACCTGAGTGTAAACCATGCAAATACATAGATAGTCAATCAAAAGAATACACAAAACATCGAGCTATTTATAATCGCGTGCACATAATTTTCTTTTCAAGTTTTACATGGTAGGGAATGTAAACCTGAAGGTAAACAAGTAATTGAAGTGAAACTGGAGGTGAAAAAGTAGTTGAAGTGAAAATAAAACTAAAGTTAAACAAGTAATTGAAGTCTAACAAATGAAATTATCAAGTATGCTCAAACATAAATATTTAGGGTAAATATGGAAAATTATCAAGTATGCTCAAATTAGGTTTCACAAATTTCACACATTAACAAAAGTGGGAAGAGAGATTTGAATATCAAAAAGTAAACAACTGTATTGTAAAAATATATCATACAAAATTCAATGTAAATTGCAACTGCAATAATGGTTAGATATTTTTTTATGTGCTCATATTATACTTGTAATTCATTTTGTATAATTTTTATTTAATTGAAAATTAATTAAAAGATTTGGTTTGTGTCAGCAAAATTGGAGGGTTAGAACCCCGAGTAAGGCAAGCATATCGAAATCTTGGGTTCAATCCCCTTTTCTTCTCCTCAAAGGAAATTGTTTAGTGGCTACAGGTGGTTGTTTTGTGTTATGTCGTCGAGAATGGAAGTTAGCATTCAACCAAAATAATTAGCGGATAGAATGGAACTTGTTGAAGTAACCGAAGTAAGAAATAATATAAACTAAAAAGAGAACATTTAACCGTTTCTATAGAACAGTGAACTTATTGAGATAAGAGCTAATTGTATGGAAGATTTAACCCTCTATAGAGAAGCTAAACCACAACTAATGCTGAATATCATTCAATTAGTAATTGTAATAAAATTCATATCGGTTATCCATATAAAGAAAAATAACTAGTATTGTGTTACAAAAGGGTTTGTATCATAAATATTAGTCCAAAAGGGAGGTGTTGTGTTATGGCCTTTATCAAAATTCAAGTAGTCATCTACAAAACTGTAATTTTCATCTATTCATAATTACAAGAAAACACTATTGTCTTTTAGACAAAATTTGTTTTCTACTATATTGATAACCATGATAATATGGAGATGACGACACCTAGAAATACAAACAATAGAATTCAATTTATTAACAGAATAAACTCATAAAAATATGCTATAAAAACCTTGAACAATAGGGAAGGAAATGAACCTCTGAAATGATACTTGTGTCGAGTGTAATGAAAATTAGAGAAAAAATGTCTAGGAAGGAAATAAAAGGGTAAAACCAAGAAAATGATAGAGTTTAAGAATGCAACATAAAGAAAATAAAAAAATCCCCTACCTACAGAAGCTCTCCTTCCATCTTGAGTGAAAATATTGAAAGTAAATAAAACCATGTGGCGTAGACCTTGCCATAGTTAAAAGAAAATAATTGCTCCAATATAGGATGCTAACCAAAGATAATACATTCTACAAATGTTAGCTACAAACCCTCAAGCTGAAGTCTGGTTGCAACCTAAAGGTAAAGTTGTGTAGGAAAACCCTCTTAGATGCTAGGAACACAAATAAACAATGTAGAATGTCAAAGTATAAACTCTTGTATAGGAGAAAAGTTACATGAAACAAATTCTAGAAAGGAGTTTCAACATCAACTGCATACCTGTTTGAGTAAGAGAGAGGAATTGTCAAGGGATTCTAAAGTGAAACCCATGGTGTTGTAGAGAAAAGTTTGACAGAGGAGAATTAGAGAATTACATCTTTGTGGTGATAGAGGGGGCATGTGGTTACCTTGTAACCACCACTTTCAATCTTGATCGTTCATGTAACCCTAGATCATCTGAGACGTAGATGTCAACACCTAAACCAATGTATTAGAGATGCTACCAAGTGTCTTACTAAGGATACCCTTCATGAAATTTTGAAGGAAGAATTATAATGGATGTATTAAAGTTCCCACTGTTAGGGCCTAAATCTACCTCGGGTTGAGAAATGAAGGTCTAGGGTAACATCAAATGACGCTTAACTTGGTAGCTAGCCCTACCACGATGGGAGAGGGCTCTCTCCTTGTCAATCTCAATGAAAATTTATCAAGGATGGTATGAGATGACTGATATAAAAACTAATTTTAGGCTAGGTATGCTTGTTCAGAGGAATTTTATTCAGTTTTATGTTGGTTTGTTGGATAAAATGTGAAAGGCAGTTTTGGGTTTGGGGAATGAACTCAGTCTTGCAGAGATTTCTATGGGGCGAGGTAGGAAAATGGTTTAGTAATTTGAATTAAGTGAAATGGAGAGTCTTAAGACTAGTGAGGAGTTGGGGAGGGCATGAACGTGTCATGAGTCCTCTTCAAACAAAAGAAAACATGTAAAGCTAAACAAACCCTAAGGTAGAGCACTGCAACATCAATGATTTCCACCTTTATAATTGATTCATTTAGTTAAGATGAAAAAAGAGAGATAATGGCACACATAAACATATGATAACTTGAACTGCAGAAGGAAAAAAATATTAAGTCACCTTAACACAAGAATCCCACAAAATGCTGCAAACCCTGGTCTATTTCCTTGCCAAACTACAGAAATGAATGTACAATAATTCTCAAAGCATTCAGAAGGGTCCAACCTTCTACTAAAGTCCAACCCCTACACTATGAAATTCATAAAATAGATACATTTTCTCATCCTTTTACTAAGGGAATTGACGTCAATCATTTTCTTCAAAATAGAATCAGTTACACAAAACTTGGACCGAATTTCTGAAAATAGGTGTTGAATATGAACTTCTATCTCCTAAACCATAACACCTGTTACAAAATTGAAATAAGGTTTTGTAGAAAAGATAATGCAGGAGAAAAACCTCTCTCAAAATTGGGAATTTCATTTCCCGTTGCTCGTAATATATGCCACAAAATAATCTCTAAAATAGAAAATCATTAAAAATTTAAATATCTGAAAATGAGTTGTAAAGCTCTGGTCACATATACCAATTAGTGACACCTGTGAATAAACTAAGAAATGTTTTTATTATATGGCTCGTGCTTAACCAAAACCTCCTTGGGTTTTGCAAAATTGCTTTCCATCCGTTGAAGAATGGCAACGCACTAAAATGACTAAAACAGTAAAGAATATGAAATTTTTTCTTTTTTTTAATGTAGGCTCTAGATATCACTATATATATCCCACATAGTAGCACCTGTGCATAAACGGAAGGAGGTTTTTGTTATCTGGTATATGATTAACAAAAGCCTCTTTCACTTTCGAGAAATTCTTTACCATTATTTTAGAAACATATTTTTCACTAAACTTGTCATTGTGTGCATCAACTGACCTCAAAGCATGCATAACCAAGAATCACTCATTCATTTTGATCATATCTTCTAATATGGGGGCTGGTTATGGGAGTGTGATATACCGTTGCAAATATTTTTCCGAGATTCTTGTGATCGACACACTCGTGACATGTTTTGTGCTAAACATCATGTGAAAAATATCTAACAAAACTAGACATAGTAAGAGCTCATGTTTATCCCTAGTGATAGGCTGTGAAGACATGAGCTAACATCGGCTCCATTGGGGATGGCAGCTCCTTGGAGGTATCAAGAACACTATAGAACAAGTGCCTCATCCATTGGGTATGGATGGTCAAACAACTGCAAACCCAAAACAACTCATACCAATCCAAAAACATATATATATACTGCAACTTGTACATGAACAAATACTGGAAACTGAAATGTTGCCTCAAGTAGCTTATTTATGTACCAATCTATCCTACTGTGCCACAAAATTGATAGATCAAGTAACATTGCAATGCCAAATCAACCAATCAAGTAACTGTGAGAAGGATGCTACTTGGACGTGTTCGAACTAGGGCACAATTGGAAATGTTGATAGCCATCCATGCACAAACTGAATTTGGTTGTGTGGAAGACAATTTGACTTATCATTCAAACTGAAAAAGTACTCCATATATGTGACAATAGGATCAAAGAAACCAAACTCTGTTTTCTGCCCTAACTCCTCAACGTAGACCTCCAACTACAAACTGTCAATGCAAACATCCACAGGCAGCTCTATTGTCTCTTACTTTGAAGGAGGGAGAGTTTCCAAGAACTTTTTGGGATCTCGGAATTCATATGATTGGATCTAATCATTTAAATATTGAATCTCCTTCTCAAATCTTTCAACAAGTAACTCAAAGATACCAGTTTTAGATTTAGGAGGAAACTTCGAAGATCTCAAACATTGAAGCATGGTAATGAAAAATACGTCATCAATTTCAATATCCACTAACTGATCTCTAACTTCTTTTAAAATTTCACAAAACAAAGGGTTTGCCACATACCCTACCATTTTGTTTTAGTGCATGAACGGATCAGTGAACACTGGAATCTCTGGATTGAGTTGAAGTCGCCAGGTGAATGTTTCAGCCTTCATATGTGTCTAACTATTGTCCACCATCAACAATCATATTTGCAACTTGAATGATCTTTCCCAGAGAAGATCTGTCACATTTTCCCCAGTATGATGTATTGGGGAAATTTTCAAGTCAGATGTTCAGTTCATAAACTAAACCGGAGATTGACTGAAGTAGCAATAATCTACTTATGCACTTGAAAAGCAAGAGGAATTCGAAGGCTACTTGGCTAACTTCAGCCTCCGTTTGTAGTTTATAAAGCAAACAACAATTACAAACAAACAAAATTTTCTTCCTCAGTATGGTCGCCACTATGTTAGGGCCTAAATCTACCTCAGGCTAAAAAAGGCAGGTCTAGGGTAACATCAAACCATGCTTAACCTGGTAGCTAGCCCTACCAGGTTGGGAGAGGGCTCTCGTTTTGTCAATCTTAATGAAAATTTATCAAGGAAGGCTTCAGATGATTGATCTAAAAACTTATTTTAGGCTAGTTATGCTTGCTCAGAGCAATTTGATTGAGTTTTATGTTGGTTTGCTGGATCAAATGTGAAAGGCAGTTTTGGGTTCGGGGAATGAACTTAGTCTTGCAGAGATTTCTATGGGGCGAGGTAGGAAAATGCTTTAGTACTTTTAATTAAGTGAAATGAAGAGTCTTAAGACTCGTTAGGAGTTGGAGAGGGCATGAAAGTGTCATGATTCCTCTTCAAACAGTAGAAAACATGTAAAGCTAAACAAACCCTAAGGTAGAGCACTGCAACATCAATGATTTCCACTTTTATATTTGATTCATTTAGTTAAGCTGAAAAAAGATAGATAATGGCACACATAAACATATGATAACTTGAATTACTGAAGGAAAAACAATACTAAGTCACCTTGCCACAAGAATCCCACAAAATGCTGCAAACGCTGGTTTATTTCCTTGCCAAACTATAGAAATGAATGTACAATAGTGCTCAAAGCTTTCACAAGAGTCCAACCTTCTGTGAAAGTCCAACCCCTACACTATGAAATTCATAAAATATATACATTTTCTCATCCTTGTACTAAAGGAATTGAACTCAGCCATTTTCTTCAAAATAGAATCAATTACATAAAACTTGAACCGAATTTCTAAAAATAGGTGTTGAAGATGAACTTGTATCTCATAAACCATAGCATCTGTTGCAAAACGGAAAGAGTTTTTTGTAGATACGTTCCTACTGGAGAGAAACCTCTCTCAAAGTTTGGAAATGTGTTTCCGTTTGCTCATAATCTGTGCCACAAAATCATCTCTATAACAGAAAATCATTAAAAATTTAAATTTGTGAAAATGAACTGTAAAGATATGGTCACATATCCTAATTCATGATACTTGGGAATAAAATGAAAGAGGTTTTTGTTACATGGCTTGTGGATAACAACCACCTCATTTGGTTTTGCAAAATTACTTTCCATCTATTGTAAAATGGCGCCGCACTAAAATGACTAAAACAGTAAAAAATATGAAAATTTTGTTTTGTTTTAATGTAGGCTCCAAATATCACTATATATCTCCCACATAGTAGCACCTGTGCATAAATTGAAGGAGGTTTTCTTATGCGGTATGCGATTAACAAAAACCTCTTTCAATTTTGAAAAATTCCTTACCATTATTTCAGAAACTGATTTTGCACTAAACTTGTCATTGTGTGCAACAACTGACCTCAAAACATGCATAACCAAGAATCACCCATTCATTTCAATCATATATTCTAATTCGGGAGCCAGTTACGGAAGTGTGATATACCATTGGAAATATCTTTCCAAATTTATTCTGATGGACACACTTGTGACATGTTTTGTTCTTAAAATTATGTGCAAAACAACTAACAAAACCAGACATGGTAAGGGCTGATGTTGATTCCTGGTGATAGGCTGCGAAGACTGGAACTAACACCCACTTCTTTGTAATAATATTTATTTTTTTATGAATACTTAGTATGTAGCATAAAGTTGAAAGGCATATTATCTCCAGTTATGTATTCAGGGTAAATTGAAACCAACAAGCATAGATAGGAAAAATATCTCCGATGATAAGAATCTAAAAAAATATATATATATAAAAAAATCATTGTTTTTATATTTGACTCTGGTGGTTGTTAATGTGAGTGAGTATTTTTGTTCTTAGGTATTTCTTTTTAGTCTAAGTACAAATTATAAATCATTATAAATAAGGTACTCATTCAATTACCTTGAAACTTATCAACTTTCATGTAGCCTCGAGATATGCTACATGTGGTGTTATCACCTCGATTGAACCTCAGGCTAAAGAAATGCAATACCAGGGTAACCACAAACCGCGCTTAGTCAAGTAGCTAGCGCTATTTGGCAGGGAGAGTACTCTCTCCATAAGGATCTCAATCAAGATGACTGGATTAGGTAAAGGATATTGGGCTAGGTATAGTGGCACAAATTTTTGATTCGATTTTTGAAGGGGTTTTGTTGGATCAGGAGGAGTTGGATAGTTTACGTCTAGGAAACTAGGTCAGAATTGCAGTGTGTTCAATGCGACAAGGTAGGCATAGGCTTTAGCACTCTAGGGCTTAATGGGGTGAGATTTTTAAGACTGGCGAGAAGCTAAGAAGGGCATGTGAAAACCGTGGAAACTTCCTAGACTGCAAAATACATGAAATGGTGAATGGTTTCCCAAGGCAAAGCACTAATGCAATGAATTCTGCCTATCGAACTTGAAAACATTAAGCTAGAAGCAAAGAAATGATTAATGAAATACATAAAACATATAAACATATAATCACAGAAGAAGAAATTGTACTAAAACTCCATACCACAGGGATCCCATAAAAATAGCTACAATTCTTGTTAATCTCCTGCTAAACTGCTTACAAATGGTGTACAATCAAGGTCTGAGCATCCAGCTGAGTCCAACCTCTGCAAAGAGAAAGAAGAAGAAGATATAGATATGAATTCAACCTCCTCCCATCGTGAGGGGTCGAATCCCTAAGATGAGGAGCTAATCTAACTGATACTAAACAAGAAACAGGAATATAGGCATCTCAACAACTTGCCTTTAAAAGTGAAAAACTGATTCATTTGAGCTCAAACTAACTTCTAAAGCAATGAATCTACCCTCTATTACTATTTATCTATCATAGTTACATGCCAAGTCAACATTTACAAGGGTAAATCATCTAGCATGAGAGAGAATCCATCATTACAGTAAAAAACTGGAAAAATAGCAACCCTAAGCAAACATTGCCCTACACGCAACGCTACTGGCCCAACGCGTAGCGCCACTAGCCCAACGCGCAGTCCCACTTTTAGGACCCTTTTGGAGGCCTTCATAGCATCAATATTTAGCCCATGATAGCTCATTCGAAAGGTCTTCTAGTCTACATTCCAAAACGCCTATAAGTTCTGCATTTGAAGTTCATTTGTCCCCTCCCAACTTGATTCACCCAAGACTGCTTATATGTGTCAAAAAAGTGGTAGAAAGGTCATTTTTAGGGTGTGTTTTCACCTTTTGGTGGACCAGCTATACCCCAAAAACATTGAAAATTACGAGGGTGCATGTCGTCATCACTATGAATCCAAAAATGCAAACCATTTCTTCATTGAGTGCCCCTAGGAAAAGTGCAGCGCCGGTGGCACTGTTCTTTTAGGCAGTTTTTCTATGAATAAAGTTCCAAAATTTGCAAATAACAAAATTTCTTCTAAACTTGCCCAAAATTGGTGCGAAGAACCATCATCATGTGCTTTGATGAGTGAAGGAAGCTTTAGCTAGCATCATAAGCCTATCATCCTCCTTTTTTCTTTTCAAAGGCCACCTTAACCTAGTTTTCATCTTCCTGACCCTCCTATTGCAAATATTGTTTCAGGTCATGTCATGATAGGCCATGTGTCTGATCATCTGAATGTCTCTATTGGCCTTTTGTAGCAGCTTCTCAAGGTGCAAGTTGACCCTCCCAAGCCAAGTCTCTCTATCATCTTCAATCTCTTGTTCAATAGGAGTCAAAGTGACTTGTGCTTCTTTGTCACTTTGTCGTTTTACCTTCAAAATTTCCAGCTCCATGAGGACTTGTTTGTCACTCAACTGCTTGTTTTCTTGCTCCAAATATGTAATGGCATACTTGGCCCTCTCCAGATTGTCCATCAGAGCTTGTACGTAAGCCTCCTGTTCCCATATGATGATGTGCTTTATTGTTTCTTTATCCTAGGCCTCTAAGTAAATTATTTATGTGCCATTATGAGAGTAATGCTACTCCGACTCATCATCCTCTGTCAAGTCAAAGTCTCTTTCCTTCTCCTCATCATCATCCGACATCTTTTCCTTCCCTTTGTGCAACTACTGCACATGTACTTGCTGTGTCGATGAAGAAGGCAAAGCCCTTTCCACATCCAGTGGAACTAGCATTTGCGTATGAGCTGATGAAGAAAGCAAGGCCCCTTCCACATCCTATGGAAAAAACACTTGCCTATTGGCTGCAAATAGTCTCCTTGTAAAAATTTCTCATTTCCCACCCCTGTTTTCAGGTTCACCTTATTTATCCAAAATAGTTAAATTCCCTTTCCCATATCCATACATTCAACAACTGAAAAAATAAATTTTGCTGAAAACACAAATTCTAGAAATTTTACAGAATGCTGGAAAATGCAGAAATAAAAATCAGAACATACAAACAACCATTTAACAAATTTAAACACAATGATTTTTGGTCAAGGTTACCCTCGAAAACCCCTACAACTCTTGGGGAAAACCAGTTCGAAAGCTCCTTCTTATTTATGGAAAATGATTTTTATAGTGAGAGAAATATTCAACAAAAAATCAGTAAGCAAACTTTTACAACTTATCTCATTTTCCGTGCCTCACAACAATTGGAAAAACTTGTAGACAACAAAACAGAATAGCAATAAATGTTGTAAGGCCTCCCAAGCAAAGTGTGCAAGTTGCCATAAATACATTGTAAGGATTTCCTCGATTTTTGTGCAGAAAAAACCAGCAGTACAGATGTACGAATTTTCCTCGATTTGCATGCCAAGGTACAACCACTTGTTGTATGGATTTCTGCTCCTTGATGTCTGTGCACTTGCTATACATATTTCTAGAAAATCATGCCCAATTTCTGCCTTTCACTGTGAGCTAACTCAGCTCTACGGATTAGCTAAAATGCTACTTTGGAATGTGTGCCAAGCTGCTGCATCCTTCTCCTCCCTGTCCAGAAATCTCCCTTGCTCTTTTCCTCTCCTTCTCTCAATCTACTCATGAAAGAATGAATGACCTTTTCCTTCTTTAATATAACCCTAAGTGACTTTTGGGGAACCCCTAAATCCAATGGCTGAAATAGATTGAGATCTAGGGTTGAGATTAAATGTTCATTTAAATCTCATTTTCTATTTTTTAATTCACCCTACTTTAATAAAGACCCACTTAGTCGTTTATTTCCAAAGTCACTTTTCCTTTCTAATTTTACATTGACTTTATTAAAGTCACTTTAAAATTAGACTTTAGTAACTTTATCACTTAAATTCACTATTAAATTATATTTGACTTTATAAAAATTATAAAGTCACTTTAGGAGAAAAATTAACTTCTTTCAGACACTTTTCCCTAGGACAAAGATCAAAGCCTTAGGGAACCACTTGTCCTCCAGTACCAAATTTCAACATTCCCTCTTACCGAGGAAGGTGTTCCTCACCACACCCATGTTGTCTCTAAAGTAGACATACTTTCCCCATGGTAAGGCTTTGGTAAGAATATCTACAACCTGCTCATCAGTGGGAATATACTCAAGCTTCAGAGCTCCCTTCTAAACATAGTCTCTCATGAAATGATATTTGATCTCGATATGCTTTGACCTGTCATGAAATACTGGATTCTCCGTGAGTTCAATGCAACTCTGATTATCACAGTAAACCACTGAAGGTCTCAACATGTGACCAAATAAGCCGAATAACATCTTGCAAAGCCAGATGACCTCACAACTCTCTAGACTAGCAGCCATATACTTTGCTTCCGCTGAACTCAATGCTACTGACTGCTGCTTTCGGCTAAACCATGATAGTACTGTCGAACCCAACCCAAAACAATACCTTGAAGTGCTCTTCCTATCAGAAGCACAACCTGCCCAATCAGAATCAGTATAACCTGCCAATCTCACTCCATCCCCCTGCTTCTAGTCCAGACCATAATCCACTATCCCCTACTAGTACCACAAAATGTGTTTTGCAGCCACCTAGTGAACCTTCCTAAGCTCACACATAAACTGACTCATCGTGTTGACTGTAAAACAAATATCTAGTCTAGTGTTGACTAAGTACATGAAGGAACCAATCAGTTGCTTATACAATATGGGATCCACCAACTCGGAATCTGAAGCATGAAGCTTCTTCCAGTTGGTGATCATCGGTGTTGACATGGGTTTACAATCCTCCATGTGGAATCTGCCAAGGATGTCCACAATATACCTCCCCTGCCCCAAGAAGAAATGCCCCTCCTCCTGCCACACCTCCAAACCCAAAAAGTAATGCATCAAGTCGATGTCCTTCATCTCAAACTCTGCCGCAAGATCTCTCTTACATTGCTCTATGAGTCTCTCTGCACTTGTAATGACCAAGTCATCCACATACAGTACCAGAATGAGAGGCTCCTCACCTATCACAATATAGTAAAGGTTTGGATCTGCCTCACTCTTTGTGAAACCCATCCCCTGCAAGTATGTATCTATCCTAGAGTACCAAGCTCTGGGAGCTTGCTTTAGGCTATAAAGAGCCTTCTTCAGTTTGCACACATGGGACTCCTTCCCATGCACCTCAAAGCCCTGTGGCTTCTCATTGTACACCTCCTCCTGTATGAAGCCATTGAGAAATGCAGTCTTGACATCCATCTTGTCGATCTTCCAACCCATCTCTGCTGCTATAGATATAATGGAGCGGATCGAGGTATATCGAGCCACGAGAGCAAAGGTCTCCTCATAATCAACTCCCTCTAACTGGGAGAACCCTCTAGCCACAAACCTCGCTTTGAATTTCTCAATGTTTCCATCTGTAACATGCTTTACCTTGTAAAGCCATTTGGAAGTAACCACGGATTTTCCCTTAGGGCTCAACACCACCTCCCAAACATCATTCTTCATGATAGAAGAATACTCCTCCTGCACGGCCTCTCTCTAGACCTGCTGGCTAGCTTCCTCCTCATAGCTAGAAGGCTCAGAGTCAAGGATGCTGGTTGCCATTGCTATATAGCTACGAAACCTCTCAGGTGGTCTACTCTCTCTGACCCGCCTCTCAGGCTCAGCAACAGATGTGGCATCTCTCAAGGTGTCCTGAAGCCACTTGGGCTTCCTCTTCCCTGAGCATGCTTCTCCCATTGGAGAATGAAACTCCTCCTCCCCATCACCATCAGGAGCCTGAACTCTTGACTATGTGTTTGCTATCCTCCTGCCTGCACCTAAACATGTAGAAGTTGAGGTACCGTGTGAACTGTCCATCAGTGGACTCCCTAGTGAACTGCTCTGTGGACTACTCTGCATGCTGCCCGGAGCACCACTCCTCTAGCTCACCGAGCCACTGCTCACTGACGGACCTGGCATCGTCATAGATGTACGTCAGGATCCTCCTAATCCCTTCCCACTGGATCCCTGTGAATAACTCAACTGCTGCTGAGGGTCTGGCTGATCTAGATACTCTAACTCCCTTGGCCTCCTAAAGGCCCTGTCCTCCTCGAACTTCACATCCCGCCTAACAACAACTTTCCTATGTGTAAGAATGTAAATCTGAAAGGCCTTTGAGGTCGTACTGTAGCCCACAAAGATACCCTTCTCTGCGGTGGGCTCTAGTTTGGTCCTCTTCTCCTTGGGTATGAAGGAGTATGTAATGCACCCAAAGTTACGAAGATGACCAATATCAGGATTCTTCCCATAAAAAGCCTCCTCCGTAGTCATGTTCCCTGTTATGAAACCAGCTCACAAAAAGATAGAAAAGAGAGATTCACGCCTTAGAATTCAGCCTCTTCGAGGGGGCAACCTCCTTTACATTACATAAATGAACAATTCTTTGATGATACAAAATGAAAGACCTCCTTTCTATATATAGGAGTCTAAGGGGTCATAACATAACCAGAGCCGACATAACAATAATAATGTAAGGGCACAATAATAATAATAGTGGGCTTCTATGGGGCACAATAGTAACAATATGGGCACTACATGGGTACATCAATATAATAAATGGTTTGTACTAATAACAATAAGGGGTGACACTATGGGCACTACATGGGTACATCAATATAATAAGTGGTTTGTACTAATAACAATAAGGGGTGACACTATTAGTATAGGGGCCTAACACATAAACCCAATCCATAAACCTTGGATTAGAACATAACCATAGTTCCCTTCACGAGATGTACAAAATACCATGGACAAAAAACCATCATGCTCAAAACCATGTGCACAATCCATGAAAAAACCATAGGTAGGTCCTCCCACCTAATATAGGGTCCAAAACAAATTTCCTGGGACACTTCCCAAAACCCTGTGCAGGTGGGCTATCACCCCATGCATACTACCCAACAAGGGGGGTAACCATCCACCCTCTGATCCCCTAGTAGTACCCTGTGCATGGGGTAGTGATAATAAGAATATAACACAACCTAACATTCTCCCACTTGTTGTTTTCTTTCCATAGGGGCCATAGGAGAGCTTACTCATTGATCCAACCTTACAATGCCCCATTGTTTCTCTACACCAAGAGAACTTCTCAGTGATCATAGACTTTTTCAATGCCTTTACAGTATTATTCAAAGTGTCCACCTTTACTGACTACACCATTTTGTCCTCAACCATATCCCTTACAAAGTGATACTGAACATCAATGTGCTTTGTCTTTGAATTATAAGCAGGGTTATCTTCCAAGAAAAATGCACTTTTCCTATCACAGTCTATCCTTATAGCTTGCTATAGTAACTGCATACATGAACACAATCTCTGAAACCAAACTACTTCCTTTCTTGTGTAAGTCAATGCCCTTTATTACGCCTCTTTAGTTGAAAGTGCTACTACAGACTGTCTCTTACTCATCGAACTGACTGCACCTCCAAATAGGTTAAACACATACCCACTTGTAGATCTTCTCTTATCTAGATCTCCAACCGAGTCTGCATCAACAAGGCCATGGATGTGAAAAACTAGGTCGAGTCCTGATCTTCCTTGGTAGCACAAACCATAATGAGTAGTTCCATGCAAATATCTCAAAACCATCTTCATTGATGTCCAATGCTCCTCTCCTAGTTTTGACACAAACCTACTCAATACTCCCACTACATGTGCAATGTCTAGTTTAGTACAAACCATTGCATACATCAGGCTACCAGCTAAAAACTCGCTTCACTGTTGTCCAGTGCTCCTTCCTTGGTTTTGACATAGAGCTGCTCAATACTCATACTACATGTGTAACATCCGATCTAGTACAAACCATTGCATACATCAGGCTAGCGACTACACTTGCATATGGAACACGGGACATGTCCTCTTCCTCTTCTTGTGTCTTGGGACACTGTTTAGCAGATAACCTCACACCTACAGGAATAGGAACCTTCACCGGCTTACTATCCTACATATTAAACCTCTGCAGTATTGTCTCGACATACTTCCTCTGGTTTAGTCATAGCTTCCTCTTTCCCTGATCTCTTTTAATTTCCATGCCCAAAATATAGTTTACAGCACCAAGATCTTTCATGGCAAATTTGGAGGACAATTTGGTCTTCAAATCCTAGATAATTTCTTTGTCATTTCCAACGAGCAACATATCATCCATATACAAGACCAAATAAATAACACGGTTACCAAATACACACAATGATTTGCTTTAACCCATACAAAGACTTCTTTAAATTCATACCAATTATTTCTTACCCTTCACCACAAAGCCTTCAGGGTGCTTCATGTGTATTTCCTCTTCTGGATCCCCCTGAATAAATGTTGTATTCACTTCCATTTGTTCTACCTCAAAATAAAAAGTAGCAGCAACAAATAAAAGTAATCTAATAGAAGTTACCTTGGCAATAGGAGAAAAAATACCACCAAAATCAAATACCATCACATGGAAATAACCTTTTGCTACCAACCGAGCTTTGTATTTCTCCACCTTTCCTTCTGCATTTGTCTTTTTCTTGAACACCCATTTGTTGCCAATGGGTTTCCTTCCAGCCAGTAACTCCACCAGATCCCAAGCCTCATTTTTGTGCAAAGATGCCATTTCATCAACCATGGCCTCTTCCCAGAGTTTGTCATCCTCTGAATCTACTACTTCCTTCACATTTCTGGGATCATTGTCAGTAATAGATAAAGGAAAATTTGAACAGAATGTAGATGGACTATACCTTTTTGGCTGCCTTCTTTCTCGAACTGATCTTCTAACACTCGGAGTTTGTGGCTCTTCATCTTTTGATTCCTCCTCTGTTGTAGAGTTTGATTCTTCCTCCTTTAGCTCAAACTCTATCTTCTCAAGTTCCTTTGGTTGGACTTCTTGTTTAATACCATCTTTTACCTCTCTGAACACCACATCTCGGCTGTACACAACCTTCCGTGTGACTGGGTTCCAAAGCTTATAACCCTTTAAACCATCCTTACACCCAATAAAGATGCACTTTTTCAGATTTACTATCCAACATGGTTTGTTTCTCCTTTCGAACATGTACATATGCATCACATCCAAATACCCTCATATTTGAAAGAGAGGGCTTCTTACCAGTCCATACCTCTTGTGGAGTCTTATCCTCCAATGCTGATGAAGGTGATCTGTTGACTAGGTAACATGTTGTCTCCACCGTCTCTGGCTAGAATTCCTATCCTAACCCAACACCATTGAGCATGCTTCTTGCCCTTTCCATCAACGTCTTGTTCATTCTTTCTGCAACTCCATTTCGCTAAGGTGTATATGGATTAGTCTTCTGCTGTGCTATACCACACTTCTTACAAAATTATTCAAATTCCTTATTGCAAAACTCTCCACCATTATCTGTCCTCAACACCTTTATCTTCTTCTCTGTCTAGTTTTCCACGAGATCCTTAAATTCTTTAAACTTGTCAAAGGCTTCAAATTTCTTCTTAAAGAAATATATCCATGTATTCCTTGAGAAGTCATCTATAAATGATACATAGTACACAGACTTACCCAGTGATGGAACCTTCACAGGTCCAAACACATCACTGTGCACGAGTTCTAATATTTGTTTCACCCTCGTACTACCAGAGGGGAAACTCACCTGATTCTGCTTCCCATATACACAATTTTCACAAAAATTAAAATCCAGAGAGTTATTACCCATACCTTTACCATGAAGTATTCGAAGGCCCTTCTCTCCAATATGTCCAAGCCTTTGATGCCACAACATGGTCTTCTCTCCACAGACCACTAGATTTTTTGCTCCACTTTCAGGAACCACGGAACTGTTGCACCCATCAATAATAGTACTACCTTGCAGCTTGTAAAAAGTTCAAATTTAAACTCTCTGCATCAATACCAGTGCTCACCGAACCATTTTGCAGGTATCCTTCTCGAACACTATTTTTACACCTGCATCATCCAGCTTGCTTACAAAAATCAGATTTTTGGCTAATGTAGGAATATGTAGAACACCGAGAAGTGTTCTAACCCTTCCACCTTGCAACTTCAACTTTACTTTTCCACAACCAATGATTCTAGCCTTCCTATAATCCCCTAAGAAGACATCACCATCATCGTATTTCTCATACTCGCAGAACCACTCTCTATGGGGAGTAAACTGAAAGGATGCACCTAAGTCAATCAACCATGCCCCATGATCTACATGCATACTTGAAAAGCCAAGTACACATCCCCACCTTCATTTGAGGTTGTTTTCGCCTCTGCAGAAGGAGCATCATCAGATCCTTTTCCTTTATCAGGAACTTTAGATTTACAACCCCTTTTGTAGTGCCCTTCATTTCCGCATTTCCAGCACAACTCCTTTACAAGTTTTCCTGGAGATTTAGATCTCCCACTTGATGAATTATTTTGTTTTTGTTCTGGGACCGTCCTTGTATAGACAAGGCATCACCATCTTCACTCTCCATATTTTGTGTCTCATCTCCCTCGTCAGCAAGGATGAGACTATTTCATCAAACTACAAGGCAATTGCATTGCTACCTATCGCAATAACCAGACTATCCCATGAATCTGGTAGAGAACACAACCCACTGATGTGATTATCTTCATCTAAAATTTTAATGTCAACAGATGCTAACTGACTTACCACAATATTAAACTCATTCAAATACTCTATCACCTAGTCTCCATCTTTCATCCTCAGGTTATATAGGTTTTTCGTAGGAATAGTTTATTCACCAGAGGTGTAGATTGGTACAAAGTCCCTAACTTGTCCCACAAAGCCTTCACCATGCTTCCCCTGATTCATTCAACGATACTAAATATGAGACACACAAACGTATTTTGCTCTTTGCTTTCTGATCCAACTTCTTCCATTCTTCATCGGACACTCTTGTTGGTTTAGGACCCAAATCTACCGTGATCCACTGATATTTATCTACCAATAGATCCTCCATCTTGAGTTTCCACAACTCAAAACTCTAACCAATAAATTTCTCATTATCTATCTCTCCAATACTCACCATCTTCTTTCACCACCAAAATCGATCTCGTAGATCTCCCACTTAACAAGGTCTACCACAGGCCTGAGCGAAACCCCTTAGCAACAAAGGCGTCCCCTAGAAACCAAAACTGCTCTGATACCAAATGTAGGTTTTAACCCTGTATAGAAATTACCTGCATATCAATTCTAAAACACAAAAAATAAAAAATGTGAGACCATAACAAATAAAACACATATACATAGAGATTTTCCCCTAAATCCCAAAACCGGGACTACCAGCTTGATTTTCATTATGTTCCTTTCAATGTTATAATACATATTTATACATGTTGAAGCATCCAATACCATGGACCAAAAACAATTCCGTCCAATACCATGGACCAAAAACCATCACGTCCGAAAAACATGTGCAAAAATCATGCCTCAAACCCCCTCTAACCCCCCACCCACCGCTACATAATCGGCGCAATGAAGGGGGGGCTCTGCCCCCCCCTCTAACCCCCTGGTTAACTACATGTGCTAGTTGTGGAAAGAATATAACACAACCCAACAACATATGGAACATGGGACATGTCGTCTTCCTCTTCTTGTGCCTTGGGACACTGTTCAATAGATAGCTTTACACCTACAAGAATAGGAACCTTCACCGGTTCACTATCCTGCATATTAAACCCCTACAGTGTTGTATCGACATGTTGAAAATGCAACAAGATGATGGAGCTTAGTGAAAAGAAGTCGCCTTCACTAAGTGGTCCCGTAGGATATTTTTGGCGCAAAGTCTATCTTTAGACTATGTCTATTTTTAGATATATGGATCATGGTCTATGAGTTGCAGGATGCTATTTGTGGATGATTGGTCATGTTGGTAAAAATAGATGGACTTCTATTTTTATACATATGGGTGGAGTCTATTTTTAGACTGCTAGTCTAAATATAGAACGGTCGAATATTATTAGCTCTTAACAATATTTGGACTATAAACATTATCTTATCCTCTTGCAGCACTTCAATTCGAGCTACGGATGTGGCACGTGCAACTTACAGAAGGAAATACGCTTTTCTTATGGGTTAGTTGAGCTATTGCATGAAGGACTTCGGTTATAACTCAAGTGATTGAGTTCGGTGGAGTTGATTGAGGAGTTGATGGAGTTGTGTTCAGTTTGACTTAGTTGAACTAGTTGTAGTTAGTCTAACTGAAAAATAGAATAACGATGAGTGGTGTGAATTAATTATTAATAAATTCACTAATTATTAACTCACAAATCAACTAAAGAATATGTTATCACCCTAAAATTTTTGTTTCTAAGCTTTGGAAAGTTTGTCTTGTTTCTAGTCATAGTCTTATAGGTTTTGAGTCATCTCATCTCAACAAGTGTCATTCTCTTTTCCAAAAAGTTTCATAGCCTCATTCCATGTCGTAAAAGCCTCACCATGTGTTTTTACATCAGTTTGATTCCAAAGGATTCATCTTAGTCTTGGTCTAGTCTTTCCATGGTTGTTTTCGTGTCTAATATCTATAAAAGAGTGTTGTTGGTATGGTCAAATAGGGTCAACACTCCGTTCTTGCCCATCACTGGTCCCACATCACCTAAAATTCCATGTGTCAAACTTGTGTCAAGGTTTCCATAGTGAAAAACTCACTCTAGGTGTTTTCGTAGCGTAGAAAGTGTAAAAAACCAGTTTTACACTACGAAATCAATGAACTAGGAGTTTTCGTAGCGCACTACGAAACCCCTGAAGTAGCTTGTTTCAGCAGAAAAACAATTTTTAATAGTTAACTTCCAGAAGGTTTCTTGAGCGGCTGAGAACTCAATTTTTAAAACTAAACAAGGCTTTTCTTCCTAACATGCTTATCTACAAAAACCTCTTTCGGTTTCGTCAAATTCATTCTGATGTGGGAGGAATTTATCGTTAAAGTTGCGCTACGAAACTGCTGAAATTCAAGCTTGGTCTTCTAGTTTTAGCAGTCTTTTTCAAGATCCGTTTCTGGTCACATGAAAAGGTATTTTGGAATTATGAAGGAGGTTCTCTTTATCAACTCTCCAGACACAATAACCTATCTCACTTTATTCATAAGTGTTTTCAGTTGGGAGATATTAAGCTTTCTTTGAAACCCAAAATTCAGAGAACAGATTTTTCCTGTTTGACACATGTTTTTCAAGGATAGATTCTAGAGAGTGGGAGAAGTATTTTAAAAAACCAAGAGATTGTTTTGTTCTATACATCATTGACTACAAAAACCTCCTTCAGGTTCGAAAAATGTGTCATGGATGAGGAGATAAAGGCTCTGTCCCACGTGCCATTTTCAGGGATCCTAAACCTAAAAACAGGGAAACATGTTCCCTAGACCACGTGGGAGGCTTCATGAAATTCGACTTCTTGAGGTTGAAATTTGTCAAAGAATGCTTCAAATTCTTATATAAGGTTGTTGTAATCATGATAAGGAGTTACACTCCTAGTTGTGTTAGGTCACTTGCACTCCTAGTTAACAGCTAGTTCTAATTAATGGTTTGTTTTATGGTTAGAATAGGTGTCACTGATGGCAAATTCGAATTCTCTTGATGAGGGATGATGTAATCCTAATTTTAAATGATTTATATAGAGAAAGAGGTCAAATTAGAAAGAGGTGGGATACTTTTTGGCTCAGCTAGTGCTCTATGTGCAGACTGTGTATATTTTTAACCTAATGCAGATTTCTACTTAGACAACTCAAGATTCATGAAGAGTTCTTGTATGTTCTTGTTATGATGGCATCTTACAATGCTTACATTGCAGTGGTGTTCAGTTATGATACTCAGAACTCATCAATGATGCTCTGACTTCCTTCATAGATAAACTAACTATGTTTCACTGTTTTGTATTTTCATTTATGCACTTGAACTCTATAATGCCTTGACTTCCATGCTAGGTAGAATGCTTTGGCTTCACTATTCAGGATTCAAAGAGAGTTTTTAATATCATATTATCTCATGGCTTTCCTCTTTCACTTACTTGCAGTGGTATGAATACATGTTACTTAGAACTCATCAATCATGATCTAACTTCCTTCATGTATTTATAAACTGTGTTTCCTTGCATTGTATCTTTGTTTTGTTGATGCATAAAAACTCTCTATGCCCTGACTTCATGTTAAGATGATCTTGATGTGGTACTGAAACATACTTTGACTCCATAGCCCAATGGTAGCCAGCCTTCATCTTTCAACCTATAAACATATACAATTACAAACCATAGAGTTAGCCATCTATTCATATCTTTAATCTAAACCATTAACCCTTTGAGAGAGCCCTCTCAGGTTGAGGAGGCTAAGCCTTAGCTAAAAGATTGGTTTGAAATAGTTACACTGAGATAGTCTGATTAGCAGCCTATCAGGGTCCTATTTTGGTGATAACATTTTGGTGCATCTTCCAGGAGCCTGAAGTCTATTCATTCTCGAAATTAAGAGGCTAAACTTCTAAAGGTAGCAGGAGCTCAGACATCTTTTTGAGGCTACAAAACTACCTTGGTGACTCCACACATCGAATAAGAAATGGGAAGGTGACTCCACTGCTAGAAGATCAGTAGCTTGATGAAGTTTCAAGATGAGTTCCACTGCAAGAATGAATGCCAGGTATGCTTCTATGAATCGGTCTCATATCCCTGGTTTTCCAAATCCTATGCCAAAGGTTGATTGGTTAGAGGATCTTCCAATACTCAAAGATGAAAAGAAAGACAATGCTGCTCTTTATTTGGTTAGGTTTCATATGCATGTACGCAATCTTAAGGTTCAGTTTCCTGAAGATTGTCTCATGAGGATGTTTATGACCACTTTAGAAGGAAATGCATGGTCTTGGTATAAAAGTTTGGAAAATGGTTCAATATATTCGCTTGCTAATTTTCATGATGAATTCTATGAGATGTATAAAGAATGTCATCCTTCCTTATTGCTACTCAAAGATTGTTGTAAACATTCTTTAAGTCTTATTAAGTATTTGGAGGATTGTTATGATGATGATGAATTTATGGATGAAGAAATTTTAGAGGTTCTTCATAACAATACATTTCAACACCAAGAAGAAAGTATAACATCCCATGAAATGCAGCATGAAGATCAGCAGGGGTTTACTTATGAAAATCATATTACATCCTCTGAGATTGAAGTAGAGATGCAATAGACTTGTTAGTATTCGGATCATTATCAAGATGAACATGATTACAAACACCAAGAAGAAATGTTGGAAGAAATTTTTTAGGACCCTCAGGCAGAGGAAAAGGTTGTTCATTGTTGTAATTCCTTGCAGCAGCTTACACCAAAGAATGATGATAATAATGAGGAAAATTACATTGTTTGTTGGAATCATTCAGAAAAGCAGTTGGATAGCTTGTCAAATAAATGTTGTGTAGTTGAGGATCAGTTGTTTGAAGATATAGAATGTTATGGGAATCATCAGACTAACCATGTGTTTTTTGACCCTATAGCTGACTACATGGAAAAGGTTTACTGTTCAGATTTCTAGTTATATTTTCTTCTTGAAGAATAGTTACACCTCATGCTACCTTGGTTATTTCAGTATCTTGCTTATTTTTGCTTCAAGCACAGTCAAGAGATTCAAGTGTCAGATCAGATCTACGACTAGCTTCATTGGAAGTTTCATGTTCCTTGAGCTACAAGTGGAGATTGCAGCTAATAGGGTAGGTAGGAATGTGAAAATAAGCTCAAGGTAGGTTGATTGAGCATCTGTTTCAGTAGGTGCAGTTTGAATTCTTCTTTTAGAAATCATTAAAGGCTTGAGGAGCAGATTGGGCAGAAGTTCAGAGTTTTATTCTAGAGGATGGATAGCGGCACTGGAGTTACAAGTTCTTAGTATACCACAAGGGCACACTATCCCTAGTGGAGCCACCCTATTTGACCATACCAACAAGACTCTTTTATAGATCTTAGACACGAAAACAACCATGGAAAGACTAGACCAAGACTAACATGAATCCTTTGGAATCAAACAGATGTCAAAACACATGGTGAGGCTTTTAGGACATGGAATGAGGCTATGAAACTTTTTGGAAAAGAGAATGACACTTGTTGAGATGAGATGACTCAAAACCTATAAGACTATGAATAGAAACAAGGAAAACTTTCCAAAGTTTAGAAAGAAAAATTTTAGGGTGATAACAGAATACATTAGGTAACTCACTGCATGGACAGTTTAGTGGAGAAGTGTTAGAGGTTAGTGAAAGGGCAAGACAGCTGTCAGTTGTGACTATAGTTGTGCATGAGATTTGCACAATCAATGGATTAAGTATTGCTAATGAGGATTGTGTGGTATAGGCAAAGGGAATACGAATTTGGTGCTGATTCCCCATTCAATTCTCAACAGTTATTGCGTAGTGGAGGCAGGAAAGCAGCGGAGGAGATTTGAGCTAGTGACTTGATTCAGATCTAAGCTAGTTTGTGTGTAACAGGTGGAGATAGTACTGAGTACCTGTGAGGAGTATTGTACTATGTATTGTTACATGTTCTGAATCAATATAATATATAGATAGTTGGGGGTTTTCAGCTGTATCCTTTCCCCGGTACATACTGTGTTGATATCTGTGATTGATGCTCCAATGTGCGCATGGGATTGTTTCTTAATTCCGAAAAATTGATGATCAATGTAGAGGAGGTTATGTATTATTGATGATTCCGCAAATAGTGTATAATCAGGATAATCTCTGTGAATAAGTGTTATATTATTCAAAATTTCTACATGGTATCAGAGCTGGTTGATTTGTAGAAAAAAGTTCTACATGATATCAAAGCGAGGATTGATCATCAGATCTATTATTCAGAAAGTGTTTACATTTTATTTCTTCAGGCAGAGTCTGTAATCGGGCTAGGTAGCCTCTGGATTCATCCTTCTTTTGGAAGGTGAGAAATCTGGTAAATGCCCATACAGTCGATCTCTGTATGAGAAATACTTTGTTCTCAAGAATTTAGATCGGAAGCGGTTGAGTTTTGAGCTAGTGGAATGGCGCTCAATGATAAACTCAGAAACATCTAAGTGTGAGAATGGAGACATTATGCCCCAGTATCTCACGAAGTTTACCCAATGCCGGGATGAGATGGGAAGTGTAGGGGTGACTGTCGATGACGAGGACTTGGTGAGCTTGGCTCTCCTTGGTCTTCCTAAGGGTTGGCATTCCTATCAGGACTCTGTCAATGGTCGGGAGAAATTGCCAGGATGGGAGAGACTTTGGTCGGATCTTGTGCAAGAGGAGATCAAGCGGAATAGCACGGAAGAAATCCAAGGAGGGATCCGGGGAAGGATCTAAAGGTGAGGCACTTGCTTCACAGTTTGAGTTGGATTTCACACTCTTTGCATGCATGGTTTCATCCATGGTTGGAAGTGGTTGGTTTCTTAATAGTGGATCTTCTTTCCACATGACCAGTGGTAAGAGTTTGTTCAGTAATTTGGAGGAGAAAGATCTCCAGATACTCATAGCAGTGGGTAATGATTAGAAGTACAATGTCTCAGGTGTAGGCACGGTTATTTTTCAGAGGGAGCATGGATTTCACTTTACCTTGATCGATGTCAGGTATGTACCAAGACTGAAGAGAAACTTGGTATCAATCACAATGCTAGAAGACAGAGGCTAGGCTGTAGTCGTTAGTAAGGGAAAGGTTTTCCTTAGGCACATCATCACTAGACAGGTGAAGCTGATTGGTTCATGGGTCAAGAACCTGTATGCTCTTGAGGTTCAAGATGCATGCAAAGCCTTGAGTAGCAAGGCAACTGATGGAGGCTTGGTGGTTGAGAGGGAGGGTATATTACCTCTCAACATGCAGAGCCAGAAGAAGTCTCAGACAATGGTGGAGGAGCCACGATTGCTGCAACAACATCATGAGGTTGTGGAGTAGCTACAATAGGGGAAGCTGAGTGGAGATCGTGTAGAGATATCTACTCATGCAGAGACCTCCAGTAGGGGGAACTTCGAGCCAGGTGGGCTGAGGGATCACATGCATCCATACCTCCAGGTAGGAGGTGGGGTGATATAGAGTGATCATCCCAAGGAGGAGGGGCAGGATCCTTGAGGTACCCAACCTCTTGGATGAGACCTTGGTATAGGAGCCCTGATGTGGAGTAGTAGGAACTGACTAGTTTGGTAGAGACAAATGCATATGGAGCGGCAGAGTGAGCGACAGTGCAGGGAATCCTAGGACAGTGCATAGCTAGCAGGCTGCAGCAATGCGAGAGGCACAAGTGTTTTGCACAGTGCTAGGTGGCACAGAGAGGTGTGCAATGGTGCGAGATGCATGGAGATGTTGCAGTAGCGCAGATG
>APFE031247214.1:35100-47560 GCA_000404065.3 Pinus taeda | reverse complement strand
TTGCCTTCCGCTTTAATGTTTGATAATGCATCATACTTTTCTGGAAATGTAATGACTGAATTTTCACTTAAAAGAGGATTCAAACTTAAATATTCGGCCAATTATTACCCACAAGGCAATGGGTTAGCCGAGTCTACAAATAAAAACCTAATCAGGATTATCAAAAGAACAGTAGACCAAAATCATAAAAATTGTCATAAATCTTTAATATATGCTTTGTGGGTAGATCGAATAACGAGAAAAGCTTCCATCGACACTTCTCCCTTTAATTTAGTTTATGGGAAAGAAGTGGTTCTTCCGACTCGTTTAGCAATTCCCTCTTTGTCTCTGGTTCAATACATTGATGAAGTACCAACTTCCTCATTACACCTAAGACAAATGGAAATAATCAAATTAGAAGAACAACGAGAACAGGCTAAGAAAACGCATGCTCATCATCAACCACTAGTAAAATCCTCTTTTGGTTCAAACATAATTACCAGAAAAGATTTTCAGATCGGAGACTTAGTTTTAAAATGGGACAAGGCTCATGAAGAAAAGGGGAAACATACAAAATTTCAAAGAATGTGGCTTGGTCCTTTTCAAATTGTAGAAGTCATAGGTCCATTAACGTTTGTGTTACAGGATTTAGCAGGTAAAAGAGACTCTTTGCCTATCAACGGACAAATTCTTAAGAAATATTTTCCATAGAAGATTATTCTTTTATTTTTGTAGATTAATAGTTTTTCTTTTCATAATAAAACCAGTTGTGAATGGTTACATTAGGCATTTACGAAAAAGACACAAACTCTCTTTCAGATTTTGATTTTTCACTTGTATAAATGGTAAATCTTTTGGAAAATTGATCTTTATTATTGAAAGACACAGTTAAGGACACTAACCTAGATATGACACTAGTTTCAACTTCATAAAGTTTGAAGAAAACAACCTTTAGCAAAGAAATTGTTTTATATGAGTAAATAAAAGGTATCAATAACAAAATAAACATTCTCTGTAGAACAACTACTTCCAGAAAACTCTACCATTGTCATCCAGAGCTATCTAAAGGAAACAATGACTTCCTCCCTGCTAAGGAAATCACAACTTTTAGAGGAACAATCCAAGGATATACTTCATCTTGAAGAATGAGAGGTATCATCACAAGCCGACTTATCATAATCATAGATATTATAACCTGCTGAGTTTGCCAAATACTACATACCACAACAGGGAAATGAGTCAAGATTGTTACAATCAAAAGGCAAGGGGTCTCATCGCGAGCTAGCCTATTCAACAAAGTTATAAATAGAGTGAATGACTGTGTCATAAATTGGCTATCAAACCAAGACATTGTTCTTTAAGAGTAAAAAGAAAATCAAAGCAATAAGTGTGGATGTGGATTCTTCTTTGAGAGTAGTAGGTTCCTTTAAGTAGGATACAAGATCATTGTTGGGTAACAGTTAACCCTGTCTAGGCTATAAACGTATGCTGGCAGTAGAGGCTCTACCTATGACAAATGAGCATATTTAAAACTAGTTTACAGAGAAGACTTTGTTTTATCTTTATAGACCAAGTAATGGTTGATATAAATAGAAGGACTAACTTGAGGGAGCAAATAATCAAAGTTGAAAATAACTTAAACAAAATGTCATTGATAGGTTAAAGCATAATGTACTTTATCTTTCCATAATAAAGTTTAATTTTCTGAAAAATTTTCTGTTTTGGAAGTTTAGAAAATTCAATAGAAACACAGAGATAATTGGTTCTTCCAAGTGAATCGCCAATTGTTGTGGCCACCAACAACCCCCCTCCTTATGAAGTGTTATTGCTAATACTAAATAAGTGGGGACCCTTAGTCAAAAATAAAAAAAAATCAATTAGTGTTTATATTTCCTTTTAGATAAAACTTACAATGTCATGGACTTAGGAAAATACCTTTGAAGAATCTAAAAAGCTTAAGTTTCATGATGAAGAAAGTAAATTCACTCCTTCAAAGATATCGCATCACGCAAAGAATGATAGGGTACCTTCTAAAGAGCCAAAATGATAAAAAACGAGAAATTGCGATGCGAAACTCCATCGCATCGCATGCATTAATGAGCACTCACGTTGAAAAAACTAAAAATGGTGATATGCGATATCACATATCGTACATTGCAAAAATCGCATAAATAACACATAATGATTATAACGATTAAGCGATCTGCGATCTTCCGATATTGCGATATTGCGACCAAGCAAGCTTGCGATAGAACAACACGATGAGATTGTGGTAATGCAATGCAACGATCTACGATATCGCAAAGCAAATCGCAAAACCTCCCCATTGCAGTTGGTTCTGGCTCATTATTTGAGAAAACTTTTTTTTAGGCCAATAAGTGGTCATCCACTTTAATGTGAATTAATGAATTGTTGCCAGTTGTTAATGAAATATGGTGTTGCGTTTTTCGAAGAACTAGTTCACGTAAAGTGGCGTGTTTTTGCATATCTTCGGCATTTAAAGTTTTCTTGTCATTATTTTTATCATTACTTCCACTTCATTTGTAAACTGCAAGAACGAAGGACAAAAGGTTATACAAGGCAGTATGGAGGAAACTATGAGGAAGAATGGTAGTACTCCAATGTCCATTTGGGAAGGCACACTTAATCTACTTAAGGAAGAGAAAGAGCCGCAAAACTCTTCTGAGGCATCCATCACAAATCTCTCATATACAACCATGGTTGAATGGGTACTGAACGATGCTGATACCAGAAATAGACAATTTAATGCTCAGGGTCAAGAGCTCATGGAATCACTATTTTTACGAATTTTGAGCTTTATTCTTGATAAGAGAAAAAGGCGCAAAAGGCAAAAAACGCATCGGGGAAGCCCGGATCAAGGAACGGAGGCAGTTTCTGATGCGCGATTAGCACTTAGCGCGAATCGCGCATCGCTAAGAAAACTTGCTCGAAAAGGAAGGCTTCTAATTACTTAGTCCCCTGCAAGCCCCGAAAATTGCAGGAAAGTAACGATAGAAACAAACTAGAAACAGAAAGCTAAAGAAAAAGCAGAAGCAATCCAAGGGTTAACCAAGTTGAAATAGGATTATTACCAGGCATACATGGTAAAGCCACATAGTCATTGGATGACTCTCAAGTATATCATCGATTTTGCTGGGAAGATAGTGCCAGCTCTTTTCGATTCTATTTTCTTAAGTCAACGAAAGGCGGAAGGCAATCAGCCGACTCTACTCACGCAAATATTGAATGCTTGCAATGTTAAGGAGCAAATACAGAAATAGTGAGATATTGGATTTAATTTTAGAAATAGTTTTGCTTAGAAAAAGGACGGTCATTTAAACCAAATCGTAGATTTCTGTAAATAAGTTATTTAGTTAATAGTATTTAAACCCTTCTCATGCATTTAGAGAAGGGTCCAGAAATTTATCAACAACTTGTCCTTAGAACATGCACTTTTGCACCCTCCAAAGAGGTTTTGATGAATGAATGGAACAGGGTTTATTGATATTTGCATTTGATATCTGCTACTGATGTTGCACTTTTTCACTGTTAGTGGATGTTAAATCAAGGAGAGATAAATCAATTGTCGCTTGAAGCTCATTAGTAGGACTAGTTATAAATGGTACTTTTATCTCTTAACCATTTCTGCTTATGCGTTAAAGTGATGGTCAATTTTTAGTTGTTTGTATATTATAGCGTGGATGCCTGAGTTATCATTTGGCACTTTTGTACGGTGATAACTATTTATTTATTCTTAGTGTATGGATAGCTCATTTATGCAATTTGTTTTCACAACTCTTTCGTCTAACTTTTTATACGAAGTAGTTCATCATTATTGAATTATTTTCTTATAATAGCTGAATGATCTTTATTACCAGTTATTGTTTGAAACCTTTTTAGATCACATAGAAGAAAGATCACACCACGGGTTAGCATAAATTTAGATATTTTTCTGTTTATTAGAATACAATAGCATAACATTAGATTAGAATTAGGATAGAAGTATTCCATTTAGAACATAAACATCCATCTTTTTCACACACACACACTGAACTGGGAAACTGGTCCCATATCCCCAGTCGGACCTGCTATACCAAACGGATAAGGCGCTGCCAACCAAGGTCTGGACCAGGCGGGTATCCCCCTTGTTGTAGACCCGATTTTCGGAACCTTCAACAGGGTAGTAAGGAAGGACAATCAACTATTTTAAAAAATTAAAATAACGAAATAAAAAAGTAAAAAATGTTATATTTTAATAAAATTTATAATAAAAAATTAATTAATAAATGTCATTACGTTTGCATCAACTAAGTTTTTTCGACCAATAACTTCACAAGCCTTTATATTAAAACACAAAAGTGTATATATCAAGAGTAGAGTTATCTTTATTTGCATGAATAAAACATTGTTTATTTCGTAAGGAAATACTAAAAATAAAATTGTTCTATTTTATTCTATTGTTTAAATATAAAAGCTATGATATAAATATATGTTATGATACATTTTAAAGAGAGTGTCATATACACATGCTGCCAAATTTATACTAGAATCTAATACTTTTTTTTCATTTTGTTGTGTAAATAGAAAAAATATAGTTGAAAATACTTCTATATAAAGATATTTTGAATAAAATATAAATCAAATATTTTTTAGTATTTAAAAATTATACTTAGTAGATTGTTGTGATGATAGTAGCCATGCAATGAATTTAATTTATTTTATTTTTCATATCTTTGTATAATTATGAACAATATGAAATTATTGCAAACTATGGTCAAAATATTTTTTCAAATATTCTATATATTTTAATTAACACAATGAGTATCATTTTAAAAATTATGAAATGTTTGGAATTCCATTAGAAGATTGTGTCTATGGATATCTATATGGATTAGATGTATTTTTTAATGTGGATCTTTGTTTCTTTAGAATGAATAGTTTGTTTTCCTATCACTATGTTTGGTTGTGGATATGTTACGATGTAGATGGTTTTATATGCTCTTAATATATTATAGGTGGTGCATATGAAATTTTCCTGGAAATATTAATCAATTGTTTTTCAATGTTTCAATTTTAAATATTATGATCATTTTTTATTAGATCTAATTGTTTTTCTATAACATAAAATTTGCAACACCTTCTTTATTTTTAGCTAACTAATTTCTTGAACCATGGATATAACTATTTAGGAGTTTCTTTTGTTTGAAAGTTTAGCACATATTTTCATCGGATTTCTTTGTCCATGTTGATTATATTTAAGGTAGTTTGTAAACATTGGTGTGTGTTGTTGGGAGACTCAATATTTCTCGTGAGTTGTAATCATTGTGCTAACAAAGAATTTGAATTTACTACTTCGCTGGTTCACGTGGGCATTGGTTCTTATGTTGGCTCTTATCGTAGTGATAAAGGACAAGTATCTACCATGTTTTCCTAATTTCTTCATTCTGGGTACAAAATTGAAAGTGTGGTTGGATCAATGATTCTATTCAGTTTAGTTGCAAATTATCTAGGTTTAAGAATTAATTTGTTGTCAACCCTTTAACAAATACATTTAGGAAACTTCTTTTTTTTGTCTTGGTGAGCAGGGATTCTTGTCTCTTTTTTAGAAGTATGGTCTAACGAAATATGTATTGGTTTTACTGAGACATGCATCCAGTGAGATGGATCCACATTATTTAGTTTGTAGCAGTGATAAGATGGTTTGGAAGAAAATTGTTCTTCCATATGGTGGTGTGCCACCTCCGAAGGAGGTTGTATTCTATAAAGGTAAATTTTTTTGGTTGTATTTAGACAAATATTGTGATGATTATCTTATGTATGGAAATAGTCTAAATTGGTTAGATCTCGAAAGAAACATTTATGGATTTACATTTGTGCCTATTTCATATACATTGTATGGCGATAGGGCGATATAGGAACCAACTTGTTTGTGTTGTCAATAATGATGTTACATTTGTTTGGTTACTAGAGGAATTAGAAAATTTAAAATTTGGGCAATATTCTAATGAAAAGAGGATTGAGTATTTTGGAGATGAGTGGGGCTTTAGTTAGAAATTGGATGAAAACATCTCTATGGATATTAAAAATAAATTCCTAGGTACTTAGCTGTGCCTGTTGTCGACGACAAAGTGCTTTCTGTGGGTTGAATGGAAGTCCAGTTGACGGTACGTGATATGGTCTCTGGGGTTTGCACAAAATAAATTGTTGATTGTGTATGAATTGTGCAGACATATGGATTCCATGTTCCATCAGTCGATGGTTGGAATGTTTTCATTGAAAATGGCAGTGTGTTATCATTTCTTCCAAAGGTTGATTATATTATAGAAATACCACCACTACCTGTGGATATTTTTATATAGTGTTCGAGACTTAGAGATTTCCTTTATTGAGAATTCATATTGAATGTTTTTTTTTATGGATTGACATTAAATTTGTTTCTTTGTACAGATTTGATAGAAAAAAATAAGTGTTTTCGATGATGTTGTAACAAAAGATTTTCTAGAAAGAGAACATTTTTTGGGAAGTTCATGTTTGGAAATGAAAGGCTTCAACCTATTTATTTTTTACATAATTTGCATAAATGGTTTCTTTCTACCATTTATTTAATTGTTTCTTGATAAATATTATGTGCATAACAACTGTATGTTGAAATAGATCTAAGTGCGGTTAATATACATATATAAATGTGTGTGTTGTTTGTTTTTCCTTTTGTGATATTTCAGGTTTGGTTTATAGGTTTCTATTTGGAAAATGTTTCAGTTACATATTGGTGTAAGTATGGGGTTTGTATACACTTTTTGGGGATTATAAAAGAAATCAAAACATTAGTTTGATTTTATTGTAGAAATGTCAAGTAAGGGATCTAGAATGACCATAGAAGGAATCTCGTTCGCCTGGGTTATGTGAAAGAGTGAGTGAATATCAACAAAAATGGTATCAACAAACCAAGGGAGTTACAAAATCCAGAAAAAGGGTTGCTTACCAATGAAGGAAAATGGCGTCAAAAGGTTGGCGAGATGGTCAGGTTGATAGTCATGAGTATCACAACAAGAGTTTTCTTTTCTAAGGATTATTCTCTCATCTGTTTATTTCATGGATGTTGAATGTGTCAAATTGTTTTTCCTTTTCTAAATTTTTTAAAATTCCTTTTTTCGTTTACCTTTTGTTGTCCAAGAGAGCATGGATACAAATAATAATGAGGATTCATTCGGACATTATGGAAGGAATGGAACATTTCAAGATGAACACATTGATGTGAATAGACAATTTGCAGTATTTGGATTGTTTGCTAGTAGTGATATTGATGTTGCCATGTTTAAAAATCTGGAACAAACTCATGGAAATGTGCTTTGCTATGTTCAAAGTTGAAAATATGTAGTCAAATTTGATAGTCCTCCTACATCTTTCTGTACTATGTCTCTTGGAACAGAACGTGTGCTTTAATGTTTTTCGTTGCTTTCCTTGTTTTGTGGTGTTGAATGTAAAATATTTATTGTGGAGTGCTCTTCCTTTTTGTTGTGTATACCATTCTAGAATGTTATGGTGATGAATGTTGTTTTGTCGTCATGTGCGGAACATGGAAAATCATCTCCGAAAGATGAATTTCATCTTCATGGGATGAACTGTGAGACTGCAACAAATGATGGTACTGGTAGTGCTGAACACCATTAGTATGCAATGTTTAGTGTTTCGTGGTATGAATAGTTTGTTGAAATTTTCCTTTTGTTGCATGATTTGTCTCTAATATTTTCCATTGTTGTAAGGTTTTGTTCATATTTTCCTTGTTTGGGTGTGTTTTCTTTACATAGGAAACTTCAAAGAAGTGACAATCACTGACAGTCTAGAAACGATGGAAGAATTGTTATAAGGGAAGGTATAGTAAATGATGTGCTTCACCAAGTGGTTGTCTATGTTCTATTTTCTTATATTAATTGGATTGATAGGATGGTTGACAATGTGTGACAATCTGGTGGTGATGTAGGAGCAAGTGTCTCTTGATGTAACTATGATACGAATGTTGTAGTCAACAGAGAAAGGTTGCAGAGTTGTGATTTAAGGGAAACACATGTGTTTTGTGTTATTTTAATTTCCAATGCTTGCTACTTTAGAATGTAGAATTTGGTTTATTTTGTTCATTTTTTATTATATGTTGTGTAGAAAATTGTTGATGTGATTTTTTTACCACAAACATCTTTTCAGGAAAAGAAGCATGTATCAGCTCCTCGACTTGTAGTTGGAGAATGCAGAAGCAGCAAAATATATATCTTCTCTGTTTTCAAATGGTTGGTCTATTCATCCTTTTGAATTTTTGTTATTTCTACCTTTCCTCTTTTCATATTGGTTTTCATTTTCTTCTGCATAGTGTAAACTTGATTCCAACCAATTAAGGAGTATTAATGTTCATTGCTTTATAGAAAGGAATGATATTGATCATGCCATTACTAGGAAATTTTCTACAGATCATCGTTGGGTTCGATGGGTGCTGATGGGAGAAATGAGGTTGTTCGGTTTCATTTTATCAAGGACATGATTGAAGTTCATAGAAAGTTTCATTCCAGGGTAGATAGTATTCCTTTTTTTAAAATGTTCCAAGTGTGCAAGGAATGTTATCCAGGTATACAGGTTGTAAGATGGAATGAAGGGTTCATATGTTATGTCCCTCTAATACTATTATATTCTCCTTAATTTTATTGTTATTGTAGTCCCCTATTGTTATTGCTATGCCCATGTATCCCCCACGTTGTTATTGTTGTTTCCCATAGAAGCCCACTATTGTTATTTTTGTGCCCTTACACTATAATTGATATGTAGGCTCTAATTATATTGTGGCCCCTAAGGCCCCTATATATACCAAGGAGGTCCTATCATTTGTATCATCCAATTTTTTTTCATTTTATGTAATGTAAAGTAGATTTCCGCATTGAAGAGGATAATTTTTAAGTCATTTATCTAAATTTTCTTCAATTTTGTGAGATGGCTGCATAACATTTGGTATCAGATCTTTGGATTCTAGGGTTTCCCTATTTCAAACATGTCATCAGGGAAGTCTCTCTATAAAACAATTTCTACAAAGCTTTAGAACCTTAAATTGAAATCACGTGGAGCTGAAATCTTGGTGAACTTCGTGCCATGATTTCATATATTTGTTCGCTATATTTTCTGAGATATGGTCTGAATACAATAGCGGTTCATAATGATCCAGAATTTAGTCTCAAACAACTGGCTGAGGGAAAACTGACATATCTTTCTCTTCAAGCATCATACTGGAATTTCGTAAAAAGTGACAGAAATAGCATAGGCTATAGTCTCTTTTATATCAATTTCAGAGCCGAAGGCATAAACAATGATATGTGGAATTACGTACAAGTTCTATCTATTGAACCAATCCATAATCAGGACATTGTGGGAGATTTGCATAAAATTATCTTGAATAATAAAAATTTTGGTTTGACTTGTGGCATTGGAAATAAGACTATGAGGGATACCACAGGAAGGAATTTCAGACCTTGGAGTTATGAAATTACAAAGTCACAACCATTTAAATATCGATATCCTAAAAGAAAGAGGCAAGTGTGTATTTTTGAAAGAAATCAATAACTTTTGTTTGAAAAAATAGTTTGAAATGATTCCAAGGGAAAATTAAGCATATATATCAGTATTGGGTTCTAAAATGCATCCCAAAAAAAATAATTCTACACACATTAAGCACTCTGAAGGTTCTACTATGGCACATGGAGAGGGAGGATTGTGGCATGATATGTTGAAATTATGGGACCAAGTGCAACAATTTTTTCTCTTAAAAAGACAAACGAAAGAGGAAATAAAAAGGGACATGGATGATATAGAAGGAAATAAAGGTTTTCAATGTAGACATGGATGTGATGAATGTCAAGTTGGAAGGGTTGACAATGTTGTTGCAAGAAAGGGTTGCAGATGAGGACAAGGTAATCCATCAAAATAATGACAATGAAAAAGGAATATGAATAATTATTTCAGAGACTGCAATGTGGGGTTCAAGAATCACCACATACCAAAGATAGATATGAGTAAGTTTGATGATAAGGATTCAATAACATGAATACTATAGATGGAGCAATATTTTAATCGACATGATGTCAAACCCTCAAAAAAGGTACGTATTGCATATTTATATTTAGAACCCAATAAGTTTTTACGGTAATATGGCTTTTTTCTCGTAGACCACTTTCGACCTAGTCAATTTCTATAGAGGAAATGATAAAACATTATGAATATAGAAAGATAAAATCCTTCTTTAGCCGATTGAGAAATCTCAAACAAAAGGGTTCAATGGTGAGCACATTAAAGACTTCCAAAAATTGAATATTAAGATAACCAATATTGGAGAGGATTATAGGATTTATGTATTCATAGGGACTTTAAAATATAACCTCCAACATGAGGTTCACCTTTGAGAACTTGATTCATTGGAGAAGGCATTCAGGGTGGAAAAAAAAATTGAAAGAAAAATTATCGCAACAAGGAAGTCTACTACTCACAACTATAAAGATGGAAGTGTTGCTGCTCCTATCCCTCCACATCCTATAAGGTTGGCACCACAAAAGTTGGAGGAAAAAACCAAAACGGTTTTGTTATAGTTGTGATAGAAAATACACTAAAGGTCATAAATGTGTTGGGAAGAAATTATTTGACATTGACTGTGAAGAGGAGGAAAAAAAGCAACAACAAGCATCAAAATAGGAGGATATACACTAGAAACCACCCCGAGAGAAATAAGAAATAAATTCATCCATATCTTGTAATGCATTGGTAGGAATTACCACTCCTTAAAATCTCAAGATAGAAGGATATATCAAGAAGAAGAAGGTAATAGTTATGATTGATTCGAGTAGTTCCCATAATTTTATTCATTGTAAGATAGCTAAGGAATTTAATTGCTTCCTATATCCATCACCAAAGTGTGAAGTGATGGCTGCAAATGGAGGAAATATAAATCTCTTCGGAAAGTGCCATAATATCAGGCTAACCATGGGGGAATATGTATTGAATAGTCCAATGCTTTCCATTCCAAGGGGTGGTGCTGATGTTGTACTAGTAGTACAATGGTTACAATCTTTGGGGATGATAGCCTTTAATTTTCAATAACTTTTCTTGAAAACTATTTGGGAAATAAAGGAAGTTGAATTAAGGGGTATCACGGGGAAAATAGGAAATAAAATTAGCTCTAATGGCATGAAAAAGCTTATGAATAAAAAATAATGGGGTGTCATTACACAATTCTGCTCACTAGATGTTCAAATATTGAAATCATCTATTTCTCCTGATTTTCAAAATTTCTTGGAGAATAATTCATGATTATGAGCATGCTATTCATTTGATTCCAGGAAGTGTTCCACCAAACATCAAACCTCACATATGTCCATATTCCCAAAAGAGTGAAAAATGAACGTATGTTGCAAAAATTCTATAGGTGCGTAGTATTCAAACTAGTCAAAGTTATTACTCTCCTCAAGTGGTATTGGTGGCACAAAAGGATGGATCATGGGATATCTTTCTAGATTATATGGAGTTCAACAAGCTCACTATTAAAGAAAAATTTCCTATTCCTGTCATTGATGAATTTTTGGATGAATTACGTGGAGAAATTTCCTTCACCAAGTTGGATCTTCATTAAGGATATCATCAAATTAGAATGAAGAATAAAGACATTCCAAAAACAACATTTGGAACTCATGCAGGTCATTATGATTTTTTTTTCATGCCTTTTTTCCTTACTAACGAAACTTGCACATTTCAAGGTTTAATGAGTTCCATTTTCAAACCATTCCTTAGAAAATTTATGTTATTATTTTTTTATGATATAGTAATCTATGTCGAATGATCATGTTCAACATGTTGACACGATGATCAAACTATTGGAGGAAAAAACATTATACACAAAACCTCCAAATTTTTCATTAGAGTAGAGGAGGTGGAATATTTGGGTCATATTGTATCTCATGAGGGTGTTAAGGTAGACCCTAATGAAATTAAAGCCATTAAGTATTCAAAATTACCCACAACCATAAATCATCCTCGAAGATTTCTCGGGCTGATAGGATATTATCGAAAGTTTGTTAAGAATTATGGGAGAATAGAAACGCCTCTAACAACATTACTAAATAAGGATGCATTTTCTTGGACTCTAGAAGAAACTAAGGATTTTGAACATCTTAAAGAGGCAATGTGCCAAGCATCGGTCTTAGCTACACTAGACTTCACAAAAACATTTATTGTGGAATGTGATGCCTCAGGAAATGGTAAATAATACATAATTCACGAATTGTCATCACTAAGGAGCAATTACAATCTCTGGAATATATACATTACTATAGTAAAGAAAACTGAAGAATATAAGTGCTTCTCAAGTGTGGGACCTATGTACATATTTGAATTCACCAAGAAATTCTTAACCAAGTCATTTTGTTTAATCAGATCACATCTATAACCATGATGCTCATGG